>CABEEJ010009545.1:0-18005 GCA_901482245.1 Timema douglasi
TTTGTCCTATCACCTGCACAATTTGCCCAATCACCTGCACAATTGCTCTATCTCCTGCACCGTTGTCCTATCTCCTGCACAGTTGTCCTATCCCCTGCACAATTTGCCCAATCACCTGCACAATTGCTCTATCTCCTGCACCGTTGTCCTATCTCCTGCACAGTTGTCCTATCTCCTGCACAGTTGTCCTATCACCTGCACAGTTGCCCTATCACCTGCACAGTTGTCCTATCTCCTGCTCAGTTGTCCTATCTCCTGCACAATTTGTCCTATCACCTGCACAATTGCTCTATCTCCTGCACAGTTGTCCTATCTCCTGCACCGTTGTCCTATCACCTGCACCGTTGTCCTATCTCCTGCACCGTTGTCCTATCTCCTGCACAGTTGTCCTATCACCTGCACAATTTGCCCAATCACCTGCACAATTGCTCTATCTCCTGCACAGTTGTCCTATCACCTGCACAGTTGCCCAATCACCTGCACCGTTGTCCTATCTCCTGCACCGTTGTCCTATCTCCTGCACAGTTGTCCTATCACCTGCACAATTGCTCTATCTCCTGCACAGTTGCCCAATCACCTGCACAATTGTTCTATCTCCTGCACAGTTGTCCTATCACCTGCACAGTTGTCCTATCACCTGCACAATTTGTCCCATCTCCTGCACCGTTGTCCTATCACCTGTCAATTTGTCCTATCACCTGTCAATTTGTCCTATCACCTGCACAATTTGCCCAATCACCTGCACAATTGCTCTATCTCCTGCACCGTTGTCCTATCTCCTGCACAGTATGTACTATCACCTGCACAGTTGTCCTATCACCTGCACAATTTGTCCTATCTCCTGCTCAGTTGTCCTATCTCCTGCACAGTTGTCCTTTCGCCTGTACAATTTGCCCAATCCCCTTCACAATTTGTCCTATTCTCTGTCCCATGATTAGATCCTCTGAAGCAAGCAATAGGACTGGGGTTTTTCCCTACCACATCTTAGTATCCGTTTGGGCTGCACACTATGTTTATTATTAATTATTACTGGATTAAAGATGAGGAAGGTATACTTTTAGAGGAAATGTCATGGTGGGAAAGTTGGACAACTTTAAAAAAAATATTCGATACACCTGACCAAGATTTAAACTTTGTTCTCTAGGCCAAAGTTTCTCAAATGGGGTTCCTCGGAACCTTGGGTTTTTGTGAGGTAAAATTAGGGGTTTCACAAAAAAAAAAAATTATCGAATGTCTGAGCGACAAATATTTCATAGTTACCCAAAATTGCACAGCTTGCCAACATATTCACAAAATTAAATGAAGTATGTTTATGTAGCCCGGGAAAAATGTCAACCTTTTTATAGACAAAGAATCTGATACCATAATTATGATTTAATTAAGAATGAAACATTACTATTTCCCCAGACACATATACAGGGCGGCTGCATTTATTTATGGGACATGAAAAGAGGACAAAATGTGTAGTTGCCTCACCCCTGGAAAAATATAACTTTCAATTCGAGGGTATTTGACCTTGAACCAAGAAAATCTTTCGCCTGTGGAGCAAATTTTTTCTATATGCTACGTTCAACATATTAAAGGAGTTTTGTTATGTTGTACAAAATGTCAAGGGATTTTTTATGACTAAATTTAATTAGGAAACAGCTCTATACTCTTGCGAGAACGACACATTAGATCTTGCGACCACAAATGCAAGTTTTGATGTAATACAATAGAGCGTCAATAATTCAGATTAATTGAGGAATGATCCAGTCCGGATTATCAATTTGTCCGGATTTTTTTTAAAATACAGTACTTATACCAAAAATAAAAACGTAAGTATAGCTGGGATACTTAGAAAAACTCAGTGGTAGGGTAAAAACATTTACACTTTATTTATACAACAAACTTAAACATTGTTTTTTGTTGATAAATATCACAAACTCTGAATGAATATAATAAGGCAAACATCTAAAACAAAAAATATTTTCTTGGCAATCCGAATTATCGACGCACTATTTATTATACATGGATCTTGTTTATTAGGAAATAAAATAAGTCAATTATGTTAAGAAAGTGATTTTATTTCAGACTTACACAAAACTTTAACAAAAAAAATCAACAATAAGTCTTGTCATGTGACACAAATTTGTTTGTCAGTGTCACATGTGAAGCACATATGTAATACCAGGTTACGTATTGAAATTGATCCATATCAGATTCTGGATTCTCTATAAATAAAAATACTTGTTTAAGAAACTTGTTCATACTTTTTAAACAAACTACAATGTAATTACAGTACAAAGGCAAGTTTACAACACAAAATAATATTTTGTTGCCATCAACATTTGATAACATGACTTTCTTTTTACCGGCATTGGCACCATCTGTCAAGCATTACAGCTGCAGAATATAAGAATAGTTGGTAGCATTGTAACTTGTTTACGGTCTCATCAGATATCAACCATCACACCTGAGTTATAAGTCCAGATATAAAACAAAATTATGCCAAACCGAATAAGGCGGAGGGAGAGTTCAAAAACAAATCTGCCATCTGACAAAATTTTAAAAAAAACTTCAACAAATAGTGAACTACTTTATGCGACTCTTAAAAGCTGGAGCTGTGTTCTTTATATAACTGTGACCATAGTCCTGGCGCGATACACTAGATATTGGCAGAGATGATTTTGCCGCGTCTTACTACCCATTTGGGTTGCACACACATGTACTAACTACGCTAGAGAGTTAGGGATGAGAAGGGTTAAATTTAGATGAAGTGTATCCATATTTATGTGACCGAAGAGTGGAAAACTATTTAGGAAATACAACCCTAAGTACATCCGACTGAAATTCAAACCTTGATCTCCTCGTTATAGGTGGTCTAGTCGATTGCAAAGGTGATGCCTTAGACTATGCGACCATTGAAGCGGGTATTATTACTTATTTAAAACCAATGTAGTTGATATATTTTTTTTTTCTAATGGAACTCAATTCAAGAAAATACAGGTTTTAGCCTAATATTTGATTTATGTTTGGTAACATTAAGCTATTAAACAATGCATACAGCCCCAAACAGGTGGCGAGACGGGGAGCGGGGGGAAATCATAGAACATTATTTTATTCTTATTCAATTCAAAAGAGTTTCATCATAAAATATTTGAATCAGATTCGATTTGAGTTAGTATGTAATGTTTCCGAGTTTGATTCAAAAGTGAAAATCTTGGCTTCGCACAAATTTAATTTGGAAGCAGTTGGCCTCAAACCAAGGGATACAGAGAGAAGCCTCAATACATGAAAGTTTGTAAAACAATAATAATAATAATAATAATAATAATACTGAGCCAATTATTCACATCGCGTCAAAGTGAAACCGGTGAGCCTCTTGCAATTTCTCAATCCTGTCCTCCCTGCGCTCCTTCCAATACAGCCCAGCCACGAGCGCAGTGATGAGGCCGCAGGTCCCCGTGAGCGCCGCAGCACTCAGCAGTATCAGTTTACTCGGAGTCACAAACAGACGAGCGCGCCATCTACCCGGCTCCTCGAGAGGCGAGAGTATCGCCACCATCTGCGAGTTGGGGATTATCTGCGTCCACTCGCGCGAGTGCCCGGCAGCGCCCACGACCAGCGTGTCGACAAAGTTGGGGGTGCGGCCCAGACCGAACGTCGTGTAGGGTAGTCCCAGGGAGAAGTGGGCGGACTGCGGGAGCTGCGTGGCCACAGCCGAGCGCGGGTCGCCCTCCTGGGTTGTTGTGTTATACGTAATCCGAGGACCCGGGAAGTTGCTCAGCTTGTGAGGGCCCACCAGGACCATAACCTTCACAAAGTTAGCGTCATAGTCGAGAGTGTTTCTGAACGCTGTGACGCGCTCACCTGCCAGGATTACATCCAACACCCCATCCTGGTACACATCATAGAACACCCCGACAGTACTGTCGTTGTTTAGTGGGGTCAAGGTGGCCCAGTCGACAGAAAAAGTCCTTTCCATGCCATCACAAGAGCCGGTCGTCGGACAGGCAATGTTTTCCAGTAAATACGCCCGAGGCTTGGAAGACCCCACTTGTTGCAGTGTCGCCAAGAGATCAGGGTAGCCATCCATGTTAAAATCACCGGCGCGAACAGTGATAGTCTTCGTGTAGCGCTGGTTGTTTGGGGCAACAAACCCCCATGTTGTACTCAGAGAATCTCTCAATATTGGGTTTAAATTTCGCCACCTCCCACCGCTATATACGAATATGGTGCTGTTGGCGCAGATATCGTCGAAGCAGACGGGCACCAGATGCTGCAGTTCACCTTTAAGTTCAAGGTCAACAAAAAGTGACTGCCCAAGATGACTGGCTTTAGGGGCGTCTGTCGTCTTGTTGTAAATGAACCCACCTTCTTTCTCCCCGTACCAGAGCTCGAACCCATCCTGCGTAGCCAGGACCAGGTCCGGCGCAATGTCTTCGTTCACATCCAGGAAGCTGTTGGAGTGCGGCTGCCTCAGATTAGGAAGGTTCTTCCCCTCGGCGGTCATCAGGATTGTCGTAGGGGCCGTGCGGTTCTCATTGAACACCCAGAAGGTTCGTTTACCATTATTGTCCACACCGAAAATGTCAACGATGGCATCACGGTTGTAGTCGATCGCAAGTGGCTGTCCGTTGAGGGAGAGTATCGTGGGTATTTCGTCTGCGGTACAGTTAGTGTAGTCGCGACCGCCCCAGAGGATGTGGACCTGTGTGCCGTTATTAGACTCCTTGTCGAACGTCGTCACCAGCACGTCCATGTGGGCATCGCCATCGTAGTTCCCAGGAACCACGCTTGTTATCTGCAGTCTTGGAGGAAAGTGACAGCGCATCCCTGGATGAGGCTTGAGGAACGGTTCCTGGTCCGAGGCCAGCATGACCTGAAGCGTCTGCCCCCCGTCCCGCAACACGAAGAGGTCGATGTAATCGTCAGAGTTGTAGTCGGCGAAGGCGGCCGGCATCCCGTCCGTGACGGAGCCAAACACGGAGCTTGTTATGTTGGACGCAGATGACAATGGGGCCATGGCCAGGAGGACGCAGAAACAGAGAGCCGTCTTTCTCACATCCAGAAAGTGCCGCCTCTTCATCTGCGGTGGTTTTGTCCCATCTCTCGGAGACTCACGCTGTAAGAATATTTATTTTTATCATTGTGTCTTATTACCTGTTCAGGTTACACTCTAACAGGGTAAGGATGAGAAGGGAGCATTTTAGAGGTAATATACCAGCATTAGCGAGGAAGGAGAGTGGGAAACGCCACCCTCGGTAGGCCCGAACAAGATTCGAACCCCCGATCTCCCTTTCATCAATAGGCCAGTCTAACACAAGTGATGCCTTAGACCGTTTGGCCACTGAAGCAAAATCTGTAAAAATAATATAAAAAATGTGCTGTTCAGATCTCTTATATGTGTGCACATTCCGAGTGGAGCGGTGGTTGCCAGTAAAAATAGGGGCCCTGCGCAATAGTTCCGTGCAAAACCTTGGCTCTATTCATGGCACTGATATCTTAGGTTGACTAAATTATGTCAATAAATGTTTACTAAAACCAAACTTACTTTTATTCAAAAATGATCTTCCTCTTCATTGAAAAATATAGAAATTTGTTTGCGGCCTTTGTCGAGCTAACGAATAAAAACCAAGGATGTTATGCGCACCCCCATCTTCCTTTAAATCCCCAAAACAACCGCATCGTTGGCGCCTGACGGAATATATAACGGTAGATTTACTGTGACTATCATGGATGTTTCAAACAAAATGTTGATCATGGCTAAAATTATATTTAGTTATTTGTTCGATTTGTGTCGGGATGGAACAACCAACCACTCAAGCTAAGATTATCAAAATGTTTAACAAAATGTATCCTAACTATGTCCACACATTTAAAAAAATATATACGACTAGTATTAATTTGTACAACGTCTAGGAGTAGTAAAAACAAAGCTAGGAAAACCATTTTGACATTTTTCTGTGTTGAAATGTGTTTCAAACTGACGTTTTCTTAAGTAAGTTGTTTCATTTGACCAGTTTCAATGGACGAATAAATAAGAATGCAACTAATTTACAAAATAATACGCTGTTAGATTCAATGAGAAACAGGATTAGGAATAAAACTGTCCATGCAAGAGATGGGTTACATGAGATAGTAGAGGAAGCAAGACTGAGATGGTATGGACACGTAATGAGGATGTTGGAGTACATGAGATAGTAGAGGAAGCAAAGACTGAGATGGTATGGTCATGTAATGAGGATGTTGGAGTTCATGAGATAGTAGAGGAAACAAGACTGAGATGGTATGGTCGTGTAACGAGGATAGAAAAGTAAAAAATCCCAAACCGAATGAGTATGTAGGGATAAAGATCGCAAAGGAAGATGATGGGAAAGGCAGATAACAAGTGTACGAAAGAGAGAAGTATAGAATCAAATAAAGTAAGAAGAATGGAGGGAAATAAAGAGGAAAATTGAGGCCATTTTACTAAAGTGACCAAGCCACAGGCTGGAAACCGTTGACGATGACGTAGCTTCTAAAAATAATAGACATAGTAAAAACAAATAATTCCAGGTTTTTATCACATACAGACGGATGCTCTATAAACTAGGCCCGCTTCCATATTTACTAAAATATCATTAATATTTTTAGTGTGGAAACATTTTCAATCCACATATATAAGTAGGATCTTTATTATTATTATTATTATTATTATTAGCACCGCGTCTTACTGCCCGTTCGGGTTATACGCACTTACGCTAATGTGTAATGGTAGGAGTGTAATGGTAGGGTGATTGTGAGATGAAATGGAGGACCTACAGTTTAACGTGGAATCCGAACCACGGTGGAGGCCTGGCATTAAGTAGGATCTTGATTTTAAAAAACTCGACATATAAGTCATCAAATAAGAATAATGTTTCAGATAGAGCATGATAATTACATATATTATATAAATAATATGAGCCATTATGCTTCTAATTTCATGCGTGCACTATGAACATAGTTCTACAAGTAGAGGACACGTAGTTAGCAGAAAGAACTACCGAGTATCCTCTGAGGCGCAACAGAATAAAGAGCCAAGGTTCTGCAGGTCCGCAACTTGATCTGACTCACCAACACATGGAGTCCATTCTCCGTAATGACAAATATCCTGTCGTCTTCCGACCAAGTGGTCGAAAATATGGACGATGTTGTCGGGGACAGATTGACGTTAAACAGCTCGGTTACTTCCATCACAGTTCGCTGACTGGAACAAAGCATTTCAAGTTTAATATTTGGTACGCCTGTATTAGTACTGATGTTATTAATCATTTCAACTTGCGCGTCAATGTTCAATTGTTTGTCTTCCTGTGATTGGTTACCCATCACCATCCATACCAACAATCCTTAAAAAGTTAAAGTTAATCCAACTTCTGAGGACTCAAAATCTTATGGATGTGGGATATGTTGACGGGGCTTCTTATGGATGTGGGATATGTTGACACGGCTTCTTATGGATGTGGGATGTGTTGACGGGGCTTCTTATGGATGTGGGATATGTTGACGAAGCTTCTTATGGATGTGGGATATGTATGACGAAGCTTCTTATGGATGTGGGATTTGTTGACGAAGCTTCTTATGGATGTGGGATATGTTGACATGGCTTCTTATGGATTTGGGATATGTTGACACGGCTTCTTATGGATGTGGGATGTGTTGACGGGGCTTCTTATGGATGTGAGATATGTTGACGAAGCTTCTTATGGATGTGGGATATGTTGACGAAGCTTCTTATGGATGTGGGATGTATTGACGGGGCTTCTTATGGATGTGGGATATGTTGACGAAGCTTCTTATGGATGTGGGATGTGTTGACGGGGCTTCTTATGGATGTGGGATATGTTGACGAAGCTTCTTATGGATGTGGGATATGTATGACGAAGCTTCTTATGGATGTGGGATATGTTGACACGGCTTCTCATGGATGTGGGATATGTTGACGAAGCTTCTTATGGATGTGGGATATGTTGACAGGGCTTCTTATGGATCTGGGATATGTTGACGGGGCTTAAATAATTACATTACAGTGCTACCAAGGTTATTAATATTTTGAAGTGAAGTGTATTAAATTTTATTTATAGAATATTAAGTGAGTGTGATACAGTTACCTTGTGTGCCTGTCTATGAACAATTTTAAGTTTAAAAAATTACAGACAGAAAGAACAGTATATTTGGACAAAATCAATATTGATATGGTTAAAAAATATTGGTTAAAAATTCTAAGGGCTCTAGACTATTGCATATTAAAATTAAAACAAAACTAAACCAAACCACTAGAAAATGTTCCATAGTAATGTGCGCTAAGTTAACTGTCACATGAATAAGTCACAACTAATATAACTTATCTCGAGGATGATACCCAGGGTCAACTCGGCCTCAAGAGGACAAATGAGAAGATACTTGAATGAAATAGTCGTGGCTTCGGTCCAGAAAACTGAGATTAATGGGCGGAGGGTTTGTTATGCTGACCATATGACACCCTCTATCCGGAAAAGTTGGCACTAGTTTCATAAACATACAGCAGCCACTTGATCGGTATGGCTTGTTTTCGAGCTGACAACATGGAGGGGGTTTTTTCTGACCACAATATCCATACTAGTTTTATACAATTATTTTCATGGACAAATAATATGGTGAAGCCATTAATTACTATAAAAATGTAGTATATATATATATATATATATATATATATTCACAAAATACAACAAATTAACTTATCTAATAAATGGGATATTGACCGGTCATACAGGAATAGTATTGGTCAAATAAACAATTTGATGTGGCTGTAGAAAATTATGACTTCATACACCGCAAACGAACCTGAGTCAACATTATAATGCAAAGAACAATAATATACAAGTAAGATAATAAATATTTACATACATTTCCAGGTTTCTTTTGTAATTTTAATTGACTTTGTTTTATATGTAGGCCCCTTATAACTATTCGAAACTAACACATTTTATAAAACTTTATATCTAACTACTATTCGAGCTGCCATACTCTTAGTTGAAACCTATGTAAATAATGAATATATAAACAAGATGTCTTTATTACAGCAACTACGACATCTGATAATACCCTGTCATTTGGTAGGGTGGAACTTTTTTTTATATTTAATTTTAAATTATTATTTTTTTGTTCAAATCATTTCTATGTGTTTTATGTTTGGAAAATTGAACTTACGATATCAACATTTTAGTAATTTTACTAAAGAAAAAGGCCGAGAACGGGACATAAAAGGCGTGTTATCCCCTAAAGATATAATTTTGGATTTTAATCATGTTGATATCCTTAAAGGATTGGATAGTAAAATTGTTAAGATGTCATGAATGTGGATGAGACCTCAAAAAGGCTAAATAATATACTCTGATTCTTATAAATAAAGTGGTTGTGTTTCTACTATTAATACCATTAGTCTTTCATGTCCTCCTCTCGTAAAAAAATTAGCATTCAAACCAAGTGTTAAAATATTACTTACTGAAATAATAAACTACTTTGACTTGACTAGCTCTTCCCAAGCACACTGATATTATGTTTATAATCAAATTTTACCAACAATACCAACTTAATGTTTTATATATTAAATCATATATTTGTTTGACCACATTAATAGTAGAAAACACCTGATACAAACTTAATTAGTTATTGATACCATAGATAAAAAATTATGGAAATACAAATAAAAGTTTCAAGTAAAAGATAATAATTATCAGCAATACTAACGTCAAAAAAAATTCCCTACAATTGGGTTGGTTAATCTGTCCTAAAGTCATGGATAATATCATTAATTTATTTTACTTCGTAGATAAGAATAAATATTGTACGGTTGTATTCATGATTAAAATTAAGGAACTACAAATGCGTTAAGCGTGATCTAGTGTAATAGCAAACAATCATACAGAAAAATAAAGAGTAGAAACAAACCATAATGCCAGATGTGAAATACCTCATTTACCTTGCCAGTGGGCAGAGTTTGAGTAAAAAAAAAAGCTTCTTTCTCTTCATATATATTAATATTTAGTATAGAAACAACGGTGTGCATTTTTATAGTGAGAAAAATATTTAAGATAGTAAATGAAATTTTAGTTTTAGTTTATTTTAATAATGTTTGAATTATTTAAAACAATATTAATTATGTGATTATATAGTTTAAAGAAACCACGTTGTAAAATTGTATCTTCTTTACATTTAATTTGTACAACAATAAATGTAAATATAAGTTTGTGGTTGCTAAGCAACACAATATCTTGTTATATCGAAAGTACAAAAAGTTGAATGCGCTAATATTTTTAAGTGGAAAAAACCAAATAATAAAAAACTGTTTCAATAATATTATTTTTGACCAATTAACGAAATTGACTTTAAAATATTTTTTTCTAATTTATGGTGTATTGTAAAATAAAATAGTGGCGAAACCTACAAACGCGTGAACAATGTTTACTGTACTTATTACGTCACACGATGAAAACATTCACAAACTTATTAAACAGGAAGAGCCCCACATTGAGGAGCCTAATAGGTAAATATACTACACGGCAGGTCTAGCAGCGGTCTTGACAACACAGGGGAGTGTATTATGAAGTGTTGGTCTAGTAGCGGTATCTGTGACATTAGATAATTTTCAACGAAAGTTTAAGCAAATTTGTGGAACTATGAGAAGAGGCTTGATGGGGAAAAAAAGGGTTCTGTAGTTTGCCTTCCTCTAACAAATATAGTACCGGTAATTTATTGATAGGCTGACAACAGAAAATGCCAAGCTATTTGAGAACTAGGAGCGAACTTTACTTTGAGATCGGAAGTTTCGTATTTTTCTTTCCCCTCTTTCTTATTGACGTGATGAAGGGCGAGTGTTGGTGAAGGGTGAAAAAGAGTATAATCTTGAAGATAATAGAGCCATAGTCCCAGAAAACCACACAGACCATTGTATTTTAGGCCGTGTGGCCTGACAGCTATTTATACTTTCTCGCTGACCGAGGCGGCCGCCTTTAGTCTCACCTATTCTTGCGATTAGTTCACGATAAAAACTCCACCAGATGAGCCTCGTTATTTTATAAGATGGTGGCCACACTTTGCGAGTGGTTCGGGGATCTAACATTATCTGTTGGCAGGGGAGTTTCCTTTGTATTAAGGGAATAGGGTAGAGCTACAGTAGCCCCATGGCTTCTTTGGTGCTGACTGACAGTTCACAGCTGACAGCTGACGGCTTTAAAAAGTTACCAGACGAAATTATGTATCCCTACGCCGAACCATATGAGCTGCAAAAACATGTGTTTAGTAGCTGTCACTTCTGACAGTCAAAATTTAAGTATATACTTAAATGTTGACTGTAAGAAGTCAGCTGTGAGCTGTCAGTCAGCACCAAAGAAGCCATGGGGCTACTGTATGTGTCTAGACTACTAGATCCTTTGTATTGAAGAGGGGAGCTATACTTCATTCACGGTAGGAGTTTACCTCTGAAAGGTCTTTTTTCCTACCAATATCCTACTATATAATAGATATCTGCTAGGGAAAAAGGCCTTTCAGAGGTAAACTCCTACCGTGAACGAACTTTATGTGGCCGGACATCAGGCAGTTGTTGAAAGAGATTTCCCTGCGTATTGCGCGACTCCTTTCGCGATTTTTGATTCAATGAATTCACATGCAAGGCTGTAATTATTTGTAACTATGTAGGGCCAAATTATTTCACTCTTGGTGATTAAGATATATGGATAAAATAAATTAGCAAACAGTCGAATTAAAATTAAGTGGATTCTTTTAAAATCCTAATCATACTCTAATTTTCTTACAAATTGATATATAATTAACTCTTAGCTAGAAAAATGTGACTTAGATCTTTTTTAGGTATTCATACTTCAACTCATGGGACCTTTGATTGTCTTTTTTTGATAATACTATCAATACTTAACTATAGCAATAGGCCTAATAATAATAGTAACCGAGTAAAATTTAATATTAATCTTGACAGCAAAATTATTTTTTGTGGTTTTTAAAAGTTGCTTTAATTAGTCAATAAGCAATATAGAACAGCAACACTCGCAAATAATAAACCTACGACAGCAATATTTGTAAATAAATAACATACAATAGCAATACTTGTCAATAAACAACCTAAGACAGTAATAATTGACAATAAATGACAGCAATACTTGACAATAAATTACCAAGGACAGCAATACTTGACAATAAATTACCAAGGACAGCAATAATTGACAATAAACTATCTAGGACAGCAACACACTGGCAAATAAACAACCAATAGCAGTAGCACTTGTTTATAAACAAGATAATATAAGTTAACAGCAACACTTAACAGAAACTTTAATACCTGTTTACGTAACCAACGAGGTTATACGAGCTGGTAGAACTCTTGGCCTTCGCCCGTTGTCTTGGAACTACAGTAGACCCATGGCTTCTTTGGTGCTGACTGACAGCTCACAGCTGATTTCTGGCGGCTTTGAAAAGCTACCAGATCAAATTATGTATCCCTACGCCGAGCCATATGATCTGCAAAAACATGTGTTTAGCAGCTGCCACTTCTTACAGTCAAAATTTAGGTATATACCTAAATGTGGACTGTCAGAAGTCAGCTTTGAGCTGTCAGTCAGCACCAAAGAAACCATGGGGCTACTTTATGTTACACAAGGTTTGATCAGGGGTTCTAGCTTTATTACGCTATATTTCACTATCTTTCTAATGGAATATAAACATGCAGGTGTGCACATTAATCAGAACCAGACTATCCTCTTTGTGACGTCCACCCACAAGAGTAGTCACACGTTCTTGACAATGAACAATATTGTTTGACAGGCAACGTGTCAGAAGTTGGGTGAGTGGCCCGGTTTATAATTTGGCAAAGTATTCCAAGGTCGTGCCTTATTGGATTAACATTCCGCGACCGAGGACGACTCAGGAGTTTGTTGGTTCCAGGTACAGCTCCAGATTCCGAGGGAGTATGGGATTGGAGTTGGGGAGGAAGAACAAGCAAGGTCACGGCACGTTTGGACTCGCCGAGTTGAGACTCAACAAGCCGACTGAGTTCCTCAAGAAGAATACTCGCATTGTTGCCCCCAGACCCGTTATCGGTAATGTGTGTCATCTCATATGTAGGGGTGGCTGTGAGTGATCGGGTATGGGGGTAGTTGTGAGTGATCAGGTATTGGGGTGGTTGTGAGTGATCAGGTATTAGGGTGGTTGTGACTGATCGGTTATTGGGGTAGTTGTGAGTGATCAGCTATTGGGGTAGTTGTGACTGATCAGGTATTGGGGTGGTTGTGAGTTATCAGTTATTGGGGTAGTTGTGAGTGATCGGGTATTGGGGTAGTTGTGAGTGATCAAGTATTGGGGTGGTTGTGACTGGTATTGGGGTAGGTATAATAGATCAGGTATGTGACTACTAATCAAGATCTATCCGGCCGTTGTTTGGTTGTTTCTCTTGAGAAATACTCTCACTGGAATCAGGAGGTCCCAGACCCTAAATACCAGATCGTGTTCTTCTCCAGAAGGCCCTCGCTGCTTGAAGCCGGCGCTCCGACCTCCCCTTCCTCCCCGCCTCGTCCCAAATAAGGCAAGGGACCAGGAGGAACGCAAGAACTTCCGCGCGGTGAACGTGGCACGGGTGGTGAAGGCCGTCCCCCGCCAGCCCAGGAGGAAGTTTGTCGACACCAGGAGAGGAGACTTCCACGACCTGGAGACATCGGGGCTGCTGCCGAGATACATCTACAGCAAGGTACTCTGAGGTACACTGGGAGGTACATGATGTGTACTCTGGGGTACACTGGGAGGTACATGATGTGTACTCTGGGGTACACTGGGAGGTACATGATGTGTACTCGGTTTTCATGGAACTATGTCCCTGTTAAAAACAACTGCAACCGTAGTAATTGTTGCTGCAGACTCTAGGCCGGGTCCCGGGGTATCTACTGCGCAGACTCAGTGAGCAAGAGGAGGGGCAGCGGGGCAAGGAGGAGCGTAAGCATCAGCACCAGGGACCTACTCCACGGTACATCACAGAGTCAGAGAGGAGGTCATTACTGGAGGTTAGTTGTATGTTCGTCGTGGTCTGTGTGGTATTGAACTGCTATACAGGGTCTGGAGACCTGTGGGATAACATTACAGGGTCTGAAGACCAGCAGGCTAACATGACAGGGTCTGAAGACCTGTGGGATAACATGACAGGGTCTGGAGACCTGTAGGACTAACATGACAGGGTCTGGAGACCTGCAGACAACATGACAGGGTCTGAAGACCTGTGGGATAACATGACAGGGTCTGGAGACCTGTGGACTAACATGACAGGGTCTAAAGACCTGTGGACTAACATGACAGGGTGTGAAGACCTGTGGACTAACATGACAGTGTCTGAAGACCTGTGGACTAACATGACAGGGTCTGAAGACCTGCAGGCTAACATGACAGGGTCTGAAGACCTGTGGACTAACATGACAGGGTCTGGAAACCTGTGGACTAACATGACAGGGTCTGGAGACCTGTGGGATAACATGACAGAGTCTGGAGACCAGCAGACTAACATGACAGAGTCTGGAGACCAGCAGACTAACATTACAGATTCTGGACACCAGCAGGCTAACATTACAGGGTCTGGAGACCTGTGGACTAACATGACAGGGTCTGGAGACCTGTGGGATAACATTACAGGGTCTGAAGACCAGCAGACCAGTATGACAGACGCCGTGTTGTATTGCACTGTCCTCAGGGTCTGAAGCGCAACTGGGAAGAGCTCCAGAAAGTGTTCCAACTGCTGCCCATCATGACAGACACTCTGCCCAAGAAGAGAAGGAAAGCCAAGCTGGAGCTGGAGCTGAAACAGCTGGAACACGACATCCACAAGATCGAGCGTCACCCGTTCATCTACGTGTGCCCGGAGGTGGAGGAGGGTGGCGCGCCACCATCCCCCGTGTGACCCGGCACTCTATTTACACCACCACTCTCTATCTATCAACCATCCCCCGTGTGACCCGGCACCCTATCTACACCACCACTCTCTCTATCCACCATCCTCCATGTGACCCGGCACCCTATCCACCCCACCACTCCTTATCAACCATCCCCCGTGTGACCCGGCACCCTATCTACACCAATCTCTCTTTCTCTATCCACCATCCACCGTATGACCCGGCACCATATCCACACCACCTCTCTCCCTGTGTTGTATTGCTACAATAAATTGTTTGAATGTACCTGGTTGTGTTTTTCACGTGTGTGACGTCACCAGCCACGGGCGGGAAATATTATCTCTATCTTCCTAATCACCCTCGCGGTTTTCCTCCGATGGACGAACACGTGGGTTTACCCGGAATATGTAAAAAAAAACTACGGTCCTAATTTTGTGAGAAGGACCTTATCTGCCACCAAGAAGATCTAGAGACCAATTTTCATTAGAAGGACCCTATCCGACAGCTATAAAAGCTACTAAGTCTACGAAGCTGAGTAAAAGCTGGTATTATTTCTACCAGCGCAGTTCACGAGTCACATATTCGCCGAGAAACCGGAGCAGAACTGAAATGTAGCCACGTGACGAGCTCTGAGCTCAACGAGAACCGCGTGGGTCGTTCTGAATTAGTAGAAACAAATTTCAGCTTTGTCCGCGCTTCTCCATTAACATGCGTGGAGGAAAACCAATCAAATTTAAAAATTGAACAACTAAATCAGTGCGCATGCGCCTACAAATTGTGATACAAGCTGACAGCTGCATATATTGTGGTGAAATTATTTTAAAAAACTCGTTAAATAAAAAAGTGTTTGTGTGTGTCGCTATTTGTTGATTTGTTTTTCCACACAACACAATAATATGGAAGGTACAGGGGAAATAGGGGAGGTCACCTTACACACACAGTTTCTAGAACAACAACTTTAATATCGTAAACCACGTGAAGGTATAAAGTGTGGTACCCTGTCAGGATTACAACCAGAGACACTCAGAGATAGACCAGTCTGTTATCACCTCCTGATTGTAGTGGAGTGTGGTACCCTGTCAGGATTACAACCAGAGACACTCAGAGATAGACCAGTCTGTTATCACCTCCTGATTGTAGTGGAGTGTGGTCAGGATTACAACCAGAGACACTCAGAGATAGACCAGTCTGTTATCACCTCCTGATTGTAGTGAAGTGTGGTACCCTGTCAGGATTACAACGAGAGACACTCAGAGATAGACCAGTCTGTTATCACCTCCTGATTGTAGTGGAGTGCTACCCTGCACTTTACGCCTCCTGCCATAATTTACTGATAATATTTTATGAACGTTTTTCCTTGGAGGTCCCCCCCAAATTCCAAATAGGCCCCCCAAGCCTCCGTTTCGTCTTTCCTGCTCAGATTAACAAACGGGTAAAATAACAGTTTTGTAGTTTGGGTTTGTATGTCATTAAACTGCGTTAACTACCAATGACATCATAGTTTGTGAAGAAGAATAGTGACGTGTTCGGTTTGAACATTTTGAAGGCCGGCCGGCCGGTATTCAAGAGGGGGAGGGGGTAAGCGAGGTAGGGGGTTCTCCCTCCATCATTTACACAGCGGTGTGGTGTAGCTGGTAGAGCTCTCTGTGTGTTTGTGATAGTTACGAGGGGATATGCAGAGGTCGGACTTGCCCAAGTACGAGCTCAACTTGACAGGTGAGGGAGTGCTCTGGGGCTGGTCTGTTGGTCTAGAGAACACTCGGGTCTTCCACGGACCTCCCACTGACAGGTAATGTTAGTGTCTGCACTAGAAGACTACATTAGCTTTTAATTGGTACTGTACACGATCTCCCACTACCAGGTAATGTTAGTATCCACATTAGAAGGCTACAGTTTAGTGTATTTTAATTTGTATCGTATATCACACGTCGTACAGATGTTATTATCTTAGTTAGGTATTTACTCGTGGGGCCCCATAAAGAGAAATGTTGGGGCTCCAGGCCCCCTACCCTCGTTACCCGTTTAAGACACATACATGGAAATAATTCAAAAATACAGTGGTAAAAAAGAGGTATAGCCCGTTTAAAATTACAGTTGTCTTATATATAGTAGCATGTAAACTTGTAGTTAACTAACCTAATAAAACATTTTCTAAGCACAAGGTTTTTTAGTTAATTCTTTTTAAGAATACGTATTAGTTGTTTTTATCTAAGACAATTAGATTTGTAAAATGTCCTTAAGGATGCCCCTCCCCCCTTAATTTCTGGAGCCAGTCCAGCTGTCATCCAAGTCCCCGTTTGTACTGTCTGGCTCATCGCCGTGCCTGACTAGTATGGCTCGGAGGTGCCCGATTCAACTCTTTGTCTGAATAGCTTCCATTTCACTGCCAGGGCTGCCCTAGGCATACGTAGGGACCTGGGGTAGGCCCCTGGTGTGGGGCCTCCAGTTACCTGCCTCACCACCTGAACCCCTAGTACCCGCCATAAAAAGTCAAAAACTTAACTTTTGTTTGATGTTATCACAGTAGTTTGCACCTATATATCAATTTTCAGTCTATTAAGATATCAGGAAATGCCCTCTAAGGTATATACAGTAAGACCTCCCATATCCGAACCTCTAATATCCGAAATGGCTAACAGAATTGTTGTTTATGTAATTTTTTTCAGTAGTTGGGCCACCACAAAGAAAAGTTTTACGTTGTTAAAACCTTTAGGCCTATTTGTTATTATATTCAAAACAAACAAAAAATAGCCAAAAGAAAAATTCAAACTTTTGTTTAAGAATAAATGATATATTTCGTTTTGTTATTTATTTAACTTAGTTAAATTGAATAACCATTTATTTAAATAGTCTTAACATACATATACAAACAATACTTTTCTGTAACTTTGTGTGTTATGTAATTTAAACATAAGTTACTGTAAAAGTCCGAATACCGGTGAATCTTTGAATTTACTGGTATATCCTAGCATTAACCAATATCTCCGAGTAAAGTCCGAAATATCTTAGAAAATGTTTACATTTTGAGTTTTAACCATCTCTAGAGGGAGGCGGGGGAGAGGATCTCTAGTTCTAGTTTTGACC
>CABEEJ010009547.1:0-17995 GCA_901482245.1 Timema douglasi
GGTCCCGGGCTCGATTCCCGGCATGAACAAAACGGACAGATTAATACTTATCCAGGAGTTATAAGACCGGCCCTTAATCTGTGTTTCAAACCATTTACTCTGATATCAGAGCTAATAGATTTCATGTGAAGCGTCTTTAATCATTGATAATTATTCTTTTTTTTTTCTAATCTTTCTTTTTAAAAATTGTTCTTGAGTTATGTCCTCAAATACTCGGTCCTTGTTGACCAGTCAGATTAATATATTATATTTTAAGTACGATAGTCTATGACTTGGAAGAACCAAAGACCCCCAGATCACCTCTATTGTCAAGGAGACGTGTGTGTGCTAGCCTCTTCAACTCTCCGCCAGATAGTGTTGATATTTATAGACAGCAAACAAGTGGACGCTGTGAATAGGAAGGTCTATCGGAAGTTTGAAAACACTCCTAGACACTCTACTATCGCTAGGAGAGAGAGACTAGACAGGCGTGTGTAAAGATAGTGCGGGCTATATTGAGACCATGTCTATCTGTGACACTCCTATAACTTCGAGTCTCGCTAAGGCTGAGGCAGGAGCAGGGGGGGGGGAGGTGCTTGATGCAGAATACAGGATATGTATATGTATATAAGAAGCCAAGATAATCTCCTCCCTCAGTACCCGGGACATGAGAGTGTAAGAAGTCAAGCTAATCTCTTCCCTCAGTACCCGGGGCATGAGAGTGTAAGAAGTCAAGCTAATCTCCTCCCTCAGTACCCGGGACATGAGAGTGTAAGAAGTCAAGCTAATCTTCTCCCTCAGTACCCGGGACATGAGAGTGTAAGAGGTCAAGCTAATCTCCTCCCTCAGTACCCGGGACATGAGAGTGTAAGAGGTCAAGCTAATCTCNTCTCCTCCCTCAGTACCCGGGACATGAGAGTGTAAGAAGTCAAGCTAATCTCCTCCCTCAGTACCCAGGTCATAAGTGTGTAGGTAAAAGGTCAAGATAATCTCCTCCCTCAGTACTCAGGACACGATAGTGTAAGAAGTCAAGCTAACCTCCTCTCTCAGTACCCAGGTCATAAGTGTGTAGGTAAAAGGTCAAGATAATCTCCTCCCTCAGTACTCAGGACACGCTAGTGTAAGAAGTCAAGCTAATCTTCTCCCTCAGTACCCAGGACAAGTATGTGTGTGTGTGTGTGTGTGTGTGTGTGTGTGAGTAAAGTAAAAGTAAGAGGTCAAGATAACCTCCTCCTTCAGTACTCAGGACACGCTAGTGTAAGAAGTCAAGCTGATCTTCTCCCTCAGTACCTCGGACATGTGTGTGTGTGTGTGTGTGTGTGTAAGTAAAGTAAGAGGTCAAGATAATCTCCTCCCTCAGTACTCAGGACACGCTAGTGTAAGAAGTCAAGCTGATCTTCTCCCTCAGTACCCAGGACAAGTATGTGTGTGTGTGTGTGTGTGTGTAAAGTAAGAGGTCAAGATAACCTCCTCCTTCAGTACTCAGGACACGCTAGTGTAAGAAGTCAAGCTGATCTTCTCCCTCAGTACCTAAGGACAAGTATGTATGTGTGTGTGTGTGTGTGTGTGTAAGTAAAGTAAGAGGTCAAGATAACCCCCTCCTGCAGTACTCAGTGTATTACAGGGGAGAGAGGGGTATGTGGGTGTTTGAAGGGGAGCACAGAAGATAAACGTATAATAATAGGTGAACCTGTGGCAAGGCATCATTACCAGGGTGTCCAAATATAGTCAACAAGGTCAGCCGGTTCTAACAGTACCCTGCAACATGACTGCAGGGCTGCACACAGACACACCCACCACACGAGTGTGCACAGGGAGACGTGTGAACGCAATGAGAACAACGTGTCGTAATGCCGACATTATCCTTTTTATTCTCTCTCTTTATTTATCTGGATTGGGTCAAGGTGCATTTTCTATTTGAAACCTTAGAGCTTGGCTATGATCTCTTTACTGTCTATACCCTATCTACGATGGGAAGGTAGGTGACAGCTGACAGAAGGTTCTTTATTGCAAACATTGGCTGAAAGTAGCTAATGTCAACATATTTAGAAATAATTATTACTTTCTTTGTAGTACTGTATTATCAATAAATAGTATACTCATCATCATCATCATCAACTGTTTCCATCCTGTCGCCGGGTCAGTTTAGTAAAATGCCTCCATCTTCCTCATTTATTTTCTTTCATTCTTCTCCTCTATACCGCCCATCTCTTGTTTGGCCTTCCTTCTCGTATTTTTCCTATATACCTCATATCCATAATATTATTTAGCATCCTCTCTTTTTACATCCTCATTACATGTCCATACCATCTCAGCCTTGCTTCCTCTACTATCTCATGTACTCCAACATCCTCATTACATAGTCCATACCATCTCACCCTTGCTTCCTCTACTATCTCATGTACTCCAACATCCTCATTACATGCTCATACCATCTTACCCTTGCTTCCTCTACTATCTCATGTACTCCAACATCCTCATTACATGTCCATACCATCTCAGCCTTGTTTCCTCTACTATCACATGTAATCCCTGTAACCCCTTCTTCCCCGGATAACTTCATTCCTAATCCTGTTTCTCTTGCCAATGGTTTCTAATAATACTTATCTAAAGATAACCGTATAATTGGCCTTTTCAGAACTTGTTGAAGCAACAAAATACATTAATAAAGCTAATATTATGTATGTTTGGTTCCTAGTTATGGCAACAAGAGGTAGTGCGTGAAATAATACATTATAAACTAGTATATTCACCCTTGTATCACCTTTATGGTCGAGTGGTCAGAACTCCTGCCTACAGATCCAGACAGACGTCCCAGGTTCGATTAGCGATGCAGAATTTTCTGTGAAGCAGTGTGTCTGAAGTAAAATTCAGCCTAGTAAGGACAAATGAGGAGTCAATTGAATACATAAGTAGCTACTCCGGTCCAGAAAACTGAGATTAACTGCCGTAGAACTCACTGTGCTGATCACATGACACCCTCTATCCATATATGTTGGCACTTATCATCGCTGATATCCACCAAAATAAACAAGTGATTTGTTATAACTTAGATAAAAAGATATTAAGAATATTAGTTTCAAAATGAAATGTTTATTATATTTTTTAAACAGCGCATGAACACAACCAAACACAGTTTGTATGACGTCACCAACCGCCCTTCATTAGGCTGGTTAATAATCTTTATGCCTGCCTCGGTGGCGTAGTTAGCTAACGCGATCCGAGGTTCGAATATCGTTCGAGTGAATTGGGGGTGACGTTTTTTCCTAAATGGTTTTCCACTCTATCTACACGCAAATGCGGGTCCACTTCTTCTGTATTCAATCTTCCCAATTCGTAACCCATTAGCGTAATTAGTATTTAAGCGTATAACCCGAACGGGTAGTAAGACGCGGTGCTAGGTATAATAATAATGTAACCTTTTAGACGCTCTCGGTTGCTAAGCATCTTTAAGTGCACCACAGACGCCGCAAAAATAAACATCCCAAAGGTTGTTTCAAAAGTTATTGTTTCGATAAACCGTTAAAAGAAAAGCCAAAACCAGAAATAAATTGTTTGTTGTGAAAGTTTTGGCTTTCCTAAGTAATAACAATAATATGGTCTTGCAGATGTTGATCTTTTTTCTTGTTACCCAAATAGTTACCTTGAGGTTATGGTTTAAGGTTACCCAAATAGTTAACTTGAGGTTATGGTTTAATTTTACCCAAAGTTACTTTGATGTTATGGTTTAATGTTACCTAATTAGTTACCTTGATGTTATGGTTTAATGTTACCTAATTAGTTACCTTAATGTTATGGTTTAATGTTACCCAAATAGTTACCTTGAGGTTATGGTTTAATGTTACCCAGGTAAGACGCGGAGCACGTAAAATAAATCTAGTTGTGAATAATTTTGTAAACCCATTTAAAGACAATTTCTTTTGTCTTATCGAGTTCGATTTTTAAAGCCAAATGTTGCGTTAGCAGCCGGTTCTACCGAACTGTTTGAACGGACGGAGGGGAGTGTGAAGGGGTCGTTAGGGAACATTGTGGGCTAGCAAGAACTACTTCTTGCCCAAAGTTTGACGATGGCTCGCAGGGGCAGAGTTGGATAATGAAGGACCAAGTTGGATCCTTCCCGAACAAAGATAAACTTAGAGGAGAAACGTCGCAATTAAAGTTTCCTAAACCACCCTTAGAAACGACCCTTACTCTGCTCTCACCCCTTACTCACCCTCCCTCTCTCCCACATAAAAAATAATCGATTAATGGCTAGTTGAGTGATTAGCTGTAAGCATGCATGTCTCTGATCTGGGGTTGTATTCCTACGCTTTGCATGTTTTTACTTTATCATATATAGAGAGGGTATTGTTATCGTGAATACTTTTTTACCTCGAGATTATGATGAATTTTTACGTCATATGTGCCCCCAAATAAAAAAAAGTGAATTTTACAATAATTATGTATGTCTGTATGTTTCTGTACTTTGAACCTAAATGTTTTGATAGATTTTGTTAAAACTTTATATTTAAATTTTATATGGATATACTTTAGGTTTTTTTTATTTTGACCTTAACCCTTTAAGTGTAATTTAGACATAACTGAAGAAGGATTTTCTTTAATTCAATTTTTTTAAATGGCTATAACGATTTTATTTATAATGTATAAGAAGTGTTAGACATAACAAATGAAAATATATACTGGTTTTTGGGGGGAATATTTATTTAAGGGTAGCTTACCAATGATTTATAGAATAAAAATTGTTTCAAACTATATGGTTAAAAATGGGTATCTGCGAAGAAAAAATTTTGACAAACCATAAGAAAATATTTTAATCACTACAAAATAATATAAATAATTTGAGGGTAGTCTACAAATAAGTGATTTTTGAAAGTTTGAGATTTTCAAAATTTGATTTGTACAATTTTTTGCTTAAAATTTATACACAAATGAGTGTTATTTTGATTTAAAATATTATATATATATTTTTTTGTATAAATTGACTTAAGGATAATTTAATGAAAACAAATTTTTCAATATTTTTTTCAAGCTTTAATACACTTTATGAGAAATTGTGTGGGATTGTATTGTACCACTTTTTTATTCGGCGCTCTGCTGTATCTTACTACCCGTCTGAGTGATGCGCATATTTACACCATAAGGACAGGGAAGAGGAGGGTGGATTTAGAAGAAGTGTACTAGTTATTTAGCGTGGTGGTAGACTAGAGAACCATTTAGAAAGAAGGGTGGGGGCGGGGATCTGAGTTCACCTAGCAAGGAGTTGAACCCCTGACCTCTCTCTCACAAGTAAACCAAATAAGACGAGACCGACTTATTTGTCTGCATAACCACTGGTGCAGATAACCGCGCGTTGCAGACGTTCAACTGTCATTTAAATAGTGGTTTGTTGTTTAAAAACTATGTTTCACCCCAAAATTACATTTAACAGTAATAATTACCCGCTTCAGTGGCTGTATAGTCTAAGGCGCAACTCTCACAGTAGACTGAACTGCCGAGGACAGTTTAGCGTGTAGGAAGGATCCTTCACTGTTACATCCTCCGTCATGGTTCCTTGCCTGTACCGGTGATTGTGAAGTGTCCTTTAGAAGGTAGGAAGGATCCTTCTATATTACATCCTCCGTCATGGTTCCTTGCCTATACGGGTGATTGTGAAGTGTCCTTTAGAAGGTAGGAAGGATCCTTCTATATTATATCCTCCGTTACGTGGCCTTACAATTTCACATCTCCGTACATCCGTGAAGTTGGATTTCCGGCGATGTTAAGAATCAAAACCGGGGTTTTGAAACCAATCGTCGAACTCCTTGCGCCTGAAGATTACCTCGCACTGACCTGGACGCCAATGACGTCATCGACAGGAACCGGGGTGACCTGGCGGTCTAGGGATAAGGTGTCAGACTACTATGCTGGCGGCCGGGGTTCAATCCTCGGTCCCGGCACAGATTTATCTGATTACCAAACCTTTCCTTCACCTCTGACAAGACATCTTGTGAATGTGGGGAATGCCAGGCCTCCACCGTGGTTCGGATCCCACGTTAAGCTGTAGGTCCTTCATTTCATCTCACAATCACCCTACCATTACACATTAGCGTAAGTGCGTATAACCCGAACGGGTAGTAAGACGCTGTGCTACTAATAATAATAATAATAATAATAATAATAATCTATTTATGTGGAGTAATTAACGTGCACTTTCTGAAACAACTGATTATTTCAGCAGACGAGAATTTCTATGAGAAAGCGCGAAAGAGCCTACCAATTTTGAAAGTTAAGGCATTTTTTTTACATAACTTCCAGGGTTCTTTTACAAGCCACAACCGACATAGGACCCGACGGCTTTACTTCCTCCCCGAAGGAAGTTGTGCTACGGATTTTTATCGCCCAAGAAAAATCCGTCAACCCCGGCTGGGTTTGAACCCACTAACATCGGGTCTTGAGGTGAACGCTTTACTCCAATACCACCAATGTCAACAAAGTGGATTGTTATTCTAGTGCATAACTCATACCAAAATAGAGCTAAAACATTTCCTGATGGATAACTTAATTATTATTATTAGCACCGCGTCTTACTACCCTTTCGGGTTATACGCACTTACTCTAATGTGTAATGGTAGGGTGATTGTGAGATGAAATGGAGGATCTACAGTTTAACGTGGGATCCGAACCACGGTGGAGGCCTGGCATCCCCGACATTCACAAGATCCTAATGTTGTAAAGAGCCAACTCATATAAGCCTATATGTTGCGTAAAACAGTAACGGATTAACGTGTTTAAGGTCACGCTTTACCTCATCTCCATCAAGATGTTCTGGTTGAAGTCAACAAAACTGTTGTCCGTTTTGCAAACACTAAAGCTTAAAATTTTAGATCAATAATATAACTAAGTTTAGTACTATAGCAAAATATTTGTGTGAGAACATCATTTTTCTATTAATACCATATGTCCTGGTATGTGTAGGCTGGTCAATCGGTCACCATCCGCTAAGCCCACGCACACGCCACGAGATCTTAGTGTGTTTCGTAACTTTAACAATAAACTATATACATAACTTCATATCAACGATTTGATTATTGCTTATGAATCATATCCACGGACTTTGGGGGCCGACAGTACATTTTAGACCCATGTTATGGACATTTACTCGCTTAAATAAAACCACAAATAAGGAAACAAAGTCTGGTTAATATTTATGCTACATATAATATTTATTTTCAGTTAGTTTAACTTTGTGTTAAAACAATATATACTTTAATTAAATTGTGTGAGATATATACTTTAATTAAACTGTGTATTACATATATACTATATATTATTTTTTTCAATTAAACCATGTGTTACATACAATATCTATTTTCAGTTAGTTAAATTATGTGTTATATAGTATTTATTTTCAGTTAATTAAACTATTATATGCAATATATATTTTCAATTAATTAAATTGTGTCACATACAATAGATCTTTTCAAATTAAATCGTGTATTACATACAACATATATTTTCTCCCACTTTGATCCACATTAATAAAAAAAATTAAACTATTTTTAAATATAAGGTATTATTTTGTGTTTTAATTGGGTATTTATAAAAAAAATAGTGAAAAATTATTTTAAGAATTTTTTTAAAAATATTGTTTTTAAATTAACGATTAGTAACTATTTAAATATATTATTCTGCATGTAACTTATTTGAAGGTTTTTACCAGGCATATAACCAAAATTCAATCTCGGAGGGTCAAAAGGCGGAGGAAGATAATTCGTAACATGGTTGCATGAAAACGTTGCTCTTAAATGAGCAAGTTCGTGTTGTTTGGTCCGTGACGTCACAAGCCATGAAAATAGTCGGCTGCAGCTGTCCCGCACAATACCAAGGATGACACAAAGCATGCCTTGGATGTTGTTGCATTTATCATAAAGTATCATTAAAAAAAATTATGATAGTTCAACATTTCATGACAACATATCCTTATTTTTCGTTTACTATCTTGTAAATATGAATTTTAATATGATAAAATGATTAGTTGACCATTTCAGATGCGAGGAAGTTCCATACTCTCAGAAGAACCCTCTTGGCGTTGGCCATCATGAATATTTGAAAAAACAACCTTGATATAGGGAGAAAACAGTTGTCCTATTTTAAACAAATTTGGTACCTAATTCAATTAATTAATTTACAAGCTTAATTGCTTGGGATAGTAATCATTTACCATGATAGCGTTCAGTCGTCAAAGTTAACGTTTCCTTGAAATAAGCACCGTCATTTCTCCCTTTCGTGGTTTCTTTAGGCAACATACATTCAAAAGAGTCTTCGCGGTCCTCTTGGAGAAATATCGCCTAAGGACCAAGTTCTGTTCTTCTGTCGTAAGTACATCGGCGTCACATACCGGTCCAGTGACTTCTTCTGCGCTCATTGTGAGGAAACGGATGTGTTTGAGGACATCTCCGAGTTCATCCCGGATATTGTGTCCGTTCACTTCCAGCCCCTGTTTCTTACACTGAGCTCTCGACCAAAGAACCACACCGTTGAACAACTCAAGCTCTGAGACTAAACTCAGGGTGCTTTGCTCCACGATGGCTAGCAAAGAATCTTGGCTCAGGTCAACAAAGTCGGGGTGTTTCAAGACCTCTCTTGTATCGTCTCTTACAATCTTCATCACTTCCTCCTCCAAATATTTTAAATTTAAGTTTTTTGAGAAATTCAAAGTGAATACCACATCGTCTATTTTGTTGGGCCAAACGTGCTCGATGCAAGAACGCAGGAGAAGTGGCAGCATGTATTTCTGAGCGGCGTAAAACACTTGATAAACCTGTTCTTTGCTTTCAAATTTCCATACGACTTCGTAGATGTGCCTCAACATTATATCGAAAATATCTGGTTCTATGTCTGTCACTTCTATTACGCCTTCTTCTTTCAAGGGACCAAAAAAACATTCGGTCGAAGACCGGACTTTTCAGGGCCAGCAAGACTTTAGAAGCTCTCTTGGTCGTTTTTGTCTCTCCCCCTACTGAGAATTCACAAGTCCCATCTTGTCCGTTGGACAAGAGTTGTTCAGCTCGCTCATGTGTTGAAGCTACGTCAAATTCCATGAGTGACAGATCTTTCTGAAGTACATCTTCTTTCGTTTCACAAATGTCTATTTTTGGTTTGTAATGACCAAAAGCTACATGAGCTTCAATGATAAATCGGTCATCCTTAATGAACCCATTTGACAACTGTAATAATCTTTCAAAGCTTATTATCTCTAATTGAGAGCTAGTATAATAATCGGATGAATATTTCAAGGGTAGAATGACTGAGTTTTCTACATTTAAATGATTATTAAGACGAACGTAATATTCAAAATAACAATTTGGTTGGATCTTTTGATCAGTGGGCAAACAAACCATCTTAGCTATTAAAATATGCCTATTAATAACAAAATTTGTTTCAACTTTCAACTGCCAAAAAAAGTTATTGATGAGCTTCAAAGGAGAACTTTCACTAAAAGTTGCTGATCTCAGCTTATTTGTGCAATCATCAACAACCAGTTCAAATACAACTTCACAGCAGAAGTTTTCTTTCTGAAACAAAACGCTTTGATTAGATACATCTTCTAAACAAAATATTATTGAAATTCATTTTAAAATGCTCTTGTTTATAACGCTCACGAGATTTTTTTTTTTTGTAAGAAAAAAAAGCTCCTTACATACTCCCTTCTCTTCAACAACATCCATACACCGAGCCATACATGCTCTTTTATTATTAAAACTCTTCATGTTTCTCTGTCCCACACATTCATCTACAACATTNAAAGCTCCTTACATACTCCCTTCTCTTCAACAACATCCATACACCGAGCCATACATGCTCTTTTATTATTAAAACTCTTCATGTTTATCTTTTTCACACATTCATCTACAACATTTAGACACGTCTCACATGGACTACCCCTTCCTCTTGATCCACACACTCTACCTTCATATACGGGTGGAACGAAACAATTAAGACGAATTGTAACCTGAAAACTATCGCTTTAATTGGAAACAAATCTTTACTAGGTAATTAAAAGCAAACTACATGCTACAATTTTTCACTTTTTGAAGAAAATGTTTCTGAGGTGAGCTCCACTGGACGTCCCTTATCATTTGGTACCCTGGGTTTGATTCCAGCTTGTCTTTTCCTGTCTGAATGAAGATATAAAGGAACTAAATAGGCAGTGCAGGGTCTGCCCTTGCGAAATGAAGAAACAAATATGTTTAGGTTTTATAATATTTAATGACGATAAAGATTAAATGTGTTTTGTATGACAGGAAGGGTGCTGGATAGTTTAAAGTGCAGTTCCAAATAACTTTTTTTTACAGTTCTAAAAATAGGTGCGTGTTGCTAAAAAGAGAGAATGAGATTCCAAAGTAAGTATTTATAATCTTAGGTAGTGACCTATTTTTTTTCTCTCTTAAAGATGTGCAGCTCTAATTCAAATTTGGGGCAGTTCTAAAATGTGCTTACAATTTCCTTTGGGGAAGGAAGTCACTGTATTGAGAGGTAGGAAGAGTTGTAGCACGCGTCGAGTGTCCTATTAGACCTACCAGTGTCCTGATCACTAGTAGGTCAGCCAGCCCAAACGAAGCAACTGATACCTGGTTACAATCATTAGCCCAATGGCTTCTTTGGTAATGACTGACAGCTCACAGCTGACTTCTGACAGTCAACATTTAGGTATACCTAGTAAATGTTGACCGTCAGAAGTGACAGCTGCTAAACACATGTTTTTGCAGATCATTTGGTTCGACATAGGGATACAAAATTTGGTCTGGTAGCTTTTCAAAGTCGTGAGCTGTCACTCGGCACCAAAGAAGCCATGGGGCTACTGTAGCCAGTCTACTTCACGGATCTCGTAACGGACCTTGCAGCCTCGAAAAACGGGTTCCCTATCCACTCAGCACGCCTCGTTCCGAGCTAAAGTACATTCAGCACTCGAGTTTATTTGGATGACAGCTAAAATAATTACTAGAAACAGTCCCAAATATTTTACTACGCTTACAGTTGATAGCTATAATGTAAAAAACAATATGGTATTGTATTAATGTGATACTAAACCACAGTAATTTAGTCCAATATTATTTATATTTAATTGAGGTCGGGCACAAAGCTAATTTATTGTTTTATTCCACTTAAAAAACATAATTATTTACACCACTTTAACCAAAGATCTAACAAATATAGTTTCAAAATGATGACTGATGAATTGAAGCCATGTAATTGATCATGTCGCAAACAAGTTGTGCTGTTGGTGACTTCAAACTCACCTTTTCATCTGATGTTTCATCTCCAACATTCACAGTTTGTAATGTTGGTGACTTCAAACTCACCTTTTCATCTGATGTTTTATCTCCAACCTTCACAGTTTGTGTTGTTGGTGACTTCAAACTCACCTTTTCAACTGATGTTTTATCTCCAACCTTCACAGTTTGTGCTGTTGGTGACTTCAAACTCACCTTTTCATCTGATGTTTCATCTCCAACCTTCACAGTTTGTGCTGTTGGTGACTTCAAACTCACCTTTTCATCTGATGATTCATCTCCAACCCTCACAGTTTGTGCTGTTGGTGACTTCAAACTCATCTCTTTCAATATTGAATAAACGACCTGCAAATGACATATTAATATGAGATGGATATCATACAAAAAAAAGGGTTCCTAGAGTATTTGTAAAAAAAATTCTCCCTGACTATTTTCCTAAGTTCCCTGACCAATTTCTCATAAAATTTAAATACATTTATTTTGGCCTCCCCCTCCCCTACAGCCGACCTTGCCTCACCTCTCGTGGAAGAATAAGAAAGCAGACGTCTTGCCAATCAGTTCAGGGAAAATGATGGGAAAATAATTAAATATGTCTAACCCTATCAAAAAGTTGTAACAAACTTGATTCACTTTGGTAGCATGTACAGAAATACGTACTAAATAACAGGCCACCAAGAACATACTAAAAGTTTTGGTATCATTACAGTCTTATTTTACCTAAACTGTACATATCCTGAACTGAATAGCTCACAACAGGAGGAACTGTGTCTGCTTTCATATTATTCATGTCTCAAGTCAATTTTCTTTTTATTAAAATTATCAAAAATCATACAATAAGATATTACGCTATATTTAATAAAGTGAAGCTTGTTTCTTCTTCAGTTCTTGCAACTCTACTTCTATCGCTTCTAGTTTCTCTTCAGTTCCCCTTAATTAATTTTTTCTTTTGCCTTCTATATCTTTAACTTGTATATCTAATTTCCTTATTTCTGCCTTCTTCTGGTCTTCTTCACTTCTTTCCTGCTTCTTCATCTCCAAATATTCATGATAGCGTTTCCGAACACCTCTCACGTAATCCAACATCTTTTTGCTAATGTGTATGTTTGCAATCCCTCCTGCTTCTTGTATCTCATCACGAATGTGACGCTGTGCAATGACTGTTTTATTATGTATATTTTAAACCAGTAAAGATTTATTGACTGAAAAACCACCAACAGTTGCATTCCCATTCGACAAGACAAGGCAAATCTTTATTACTTCCCAAAGATGTTTGTAGTTTGCATATCCTATTAGAAGTCTACCATAAATAGTGTCACGTCCTACTTCATCACTAAACTGATCACAAGGACGAAATATTTCTTGAAACCAAGATTTTTTGAGGTTACAAAAATGCAAGTATTCTTTCTTGGCATTTTCAGCGAGAACATCATTTATGATGTTGGCATGGTTGAGTTCCTCCAAAAGAAAAGAAAATCTCCTCTGGCCCAGTTGTCTGGCCCTTTCTTGTAGTTTTGCAATCATGGTGGATAACATACTGCGGCACTCGTGTATAAATTCTAGTTTTTGTCTTTTACTGTGATTGCAGTTTCTCCTAACAAATGTTTTGTTGCAAATCCTACATCAATATTTTTGCTAAGGATCAAATTTTCTGATTTTTATGTGTCAATAGACAGTAACTTTGGACCCGTGCACTTCATCAGATCAGGTTTCCCGCAATGATTCATAAGGTATCTTAGAAGTTTCTCTACAGCTTCAAAAAGATATGGAGTCATTGGTTTGGATGTCTGGAATCGTTGCAGGAATGGCTGACATTCATCTCCAATTGTTTTGCAGAAAGCTAGTTTACACTTCAGGAATGGATCACAGGCTGCTCTTTTCAGTGTCACTACAGGTTTTGTTTTAGGAAGTTTTGCTTCTTTGAGAAACTTAACATGGTCCCAAATTTTTAATGCCCTTTGAAAGCACTTTGCATTCTCTAACCACCGCACACCACAGAACTTCAAAGGAAAAGTTGTACATCCTGTCAACTGGGTAAACAATGCTTGACGAGCTTGAGAGTCAGTGAACAGGTAGTACATGTGACGCAATAAGCTAATTATATTCCACTCCTGTTCTCAAGGAACCATGAACAACATGAAGCTCACATGTTCCCAGATTTAGCGAACTACATACTTCATTGTCTGTGACAGATTTGATGTGTTACTGAAGAAGTGTTATAAACTTTAAATTGGCATTTGGGCCATTCATTGAAACTTGTATCAACTTAGAGAGTGGAAGAGGAGAAATACCATCCAGAAAATGCTCCAGTAATTCTTCAGCGGTGCTCCTATCAAAAAACACACTGTTGTATGACTGATGACTTTATGATTTTCCTTGTCCCAGAATCTTATTACAATGTCCATTTTTCCTCTTTGAATAACTTTATTCAACGCTTCATCAAAACAAATTACAAAGTTGTTACATGATTTTAGGCTGTCCAGTGAATTGTTATGAAAGAATGGAGCGAAGCCATTCACAATGAAGTATCAAGCCTTGTCTCCACCAATGGTAAAGGCATATGCAATGGAACACTCGGGAACATCAACTGAAAAATTGTACTTAAATTATTGCACAAATTGAAAGACTATTTTCTAAACAACTTGCATAGCCCAAATTACTTCCACCTTAGTTATATAATATTTTATAACAAAAGCGTTATGGTTTCTTCGAGGCACTACACTAATTTCACTTTTGCCAACAGCTTGCTTCTGAGGCTTAGCCAAAGCTGGTTAAAAACGGTTTTTTCGTTAGACATTGCTGGTGTAGCCGAATCAGTCCTAATTCACAGTATCCAACGATGCCAAACCTTGAACAAGAACCAAAACAATGGATCACTCAAGTTTAAAAGAATTGTCATATGCAGGCAATGAGATTTCTGCGTTCACCTTCTGAAATAAAATGCTACCAAAACTTGGGTTACAGCAAGTTTGAGCATGGTAAATGCCCCTCAGCTTCCTTCATTGGGGCAGTGGCTTATGATGCAGTAAATACGAAAAATATTTTCGTTGGTTTTTGCTAAGTGTGACATGAATTGTCATTTCCCTGAATTTCCCTTACCTATTTAAAGCTTCCCTGACTTTCCATACCGTAGGAACCCTTATATATATATAATCGCGTCTCACCACCTTTCGGTTATGTTAGTGGTTTTAGCGATTAGAAAGGTTATATTTAGATGAAGTGTACCTGCATTTGAGTGGAAAATCATTTAATAAAAAAACCATTCACAGTAAACCCGACCGAGATAAGAACCCTGATCTCTCCGTCATCAATAGTCCATTCTACTGTGAGGGTAGTGACTTAGACCATTCAGCCACTGAAGTGGGTTACATACGCATTACTGTATAGTGTTTTTTTATATGACAAAATACACAAATATCTGTCAAATATTAGCTTAATTTCATAATAAAATTTGGCAATATTGGCAGTTGTCTCCGAGAAAACTTCTGCGAAATCATTACGTGTTATTGTTTTATGAGTTTTGATTGTTGAAATAACAAGAGCTATTACATTTATTATTAAAACCCTTTCACAATTAGATTAATAAAAAAAAGTGTGTCTCCATTTTATTTAGCGTGGATAGAGCTTTTCTCTGGCTGAGAACCTTAGCTTTATCATGGGGCAATAAGAGTGTTCCATCTCCATTAAACAAAGACCGTGGAGTGATCCCAACTCATATTTACCAATACACTCTCGTAAATTAAACTCTGGTTGACGTCTCGCTACGATAACAATACCAACGAGAAAGTTTTATTTATTCTTGAATATTGACTAGTTTGTTGTTAATCAGATCTTTTGTATCAAATGTTGTAATGATATAGAATTATAAATCTCAATAATTTATTAATCACATCTTTATTCAAAATTATGATATTTTAAATGAGAGTGGGTAGTAAGATTTATTTGTGTTAAGTTGTTAAGTTGCAAGGTATGGCGACATCCTTATACAAAAAAGACAAACGCAGTTTTGTGGACAGAAACGCACCTGGATGACCACACCTTTTTTTCTTTTAGGAAGCTTCTAGAAGGAAATGTCGCTAGATATACCCCTTCAGGGTTCGCATCTCTTCACTTTCCTTCCTGACGAGGAGCCGTGTAGGTAGAGTCTATGACATCTTAATCTGTGTTCTAAGTGTCACGTGTCAGGAATTATCATGCATATAAAGTAATAGTCGGGCTTTTATTAAAATCAAAAACGTGTAAAATATCTAGCAAACATTTTTTTATCTACTTAAATAAAAATAACTATAAAACACTAGGAACTTTTAATTTATATAATAAGACATCATCGCTTTTTATTTATTATAATACAGAACAGCAAACTTGGACCCAATTCAATCGTTATATCAAATGTCAGCCTAATGGCGGCGGACAAACATTAATATATCAGGCTAGCTCTCTTAAACGTTTCAATGTGTGTGGTTGAATGTAGTAGAGGATTCTAGATTTCTTTCTCTCTCGCTCAACCTCTCCTGAACTAAATTTTCAAAAATAACCCGACCACTTTTGTCTCTTTCCATTATGTCAATCGTGTATTTTTAATTTACAACGGCATTTGTTAAAAAGTTATATGGATATCAATCTGTTTCAATGAAGTTAAAAAAAACTTCCGTTAGCAGTTCTTAATTTTGGATTTACTGTAGCTTAAGAGGATGTAGATGTTTTTTGCTAAAATACCACGGAGGTTATGGCCCAAGTCAGTCAGTCCTTGAATACGTCTTTATCGTAGAACTATTCCACCTTTTCTTGGACAAGAAATACATAAAAGTCCTATACGCTAAAAAGATATGTAAGGTCATTGTTAATTGTTCTGAATGCTTTGGCTTACTCGGGTTTACATTATTACGAAGGAACTGTGTCTCTTATGTGACATACCTATGTCCAAATATTACTAGACACTGACCTAATGCTATATCCATCTTCAAAAGCACTCACAAAATGTTGACAGCTCAGGTGCAAACTAAAATAAATCTCTCCAAAGCTGCATGGTTCTGTGTTATGCCAACTATACCACAAATACCTTTCGCTTCCCTGTTCTCATGCTTAATCCCATGATCAGGAGTTATCGGTGTGAAGCCAGCTGCTCCTTAACTAACACAGAAGTTACCCTTTGAGAGCCCCTGTCATAGTTAGGCTCTTGGTGTTCAATACCTTGCTTTGTTGAAATATATTAAGTAAGAAGTTGATTGTAGTTAATATGGTGACGAGCAAATAAGTGTTTGACTAGCGATTCAGTAAATGTCATATATAATGAAAAATACCTTGACCTATCTTCTCGAATGAACTGCAATATTGTTTCAAAATGTTTAATTTAAGTCATAATAAACTGATGTACTTTATCGAAACTTCCTTTAAATGTTTTACGTTTCAAATATCCGGGGTTTCGAATTTTTCTAAGGCTTCTAAGGTAGCTGTTTTGTGTTTCCTTTGATTTATTGGAGCATTGACATTTTCCAAGTAGGATTGTTTCAATTACACCGACAACTTCTTTCATTCATTTTTTATCTTGTAGTTCATTCATTAGAAACTGACTACTGGTACAGTGCTAACAAGCTTAGAGTGGGAATGAGCCTCAAGTGAGCTGTACAGATGTCGTCTTCCGTTGAGAATTTTGCTTTAGCTGTTGAAGGTGTATAGATATACTCCATTCACGGTAGGAATTACTCTCTGAAAGGTCTTTTTCCTACCAATATCCTACTATATAATAGATTTATGGTAGGGAAAAAGGCCTTTCAGAAGTCAATTCCTATGGTGAATGGAATATACCAGCTTTTATCCATACTTTATCTATTCCAAGCCCTTAAGTATATTTCCCTGATTCACTTAGGGCCCAAAATAGCAAATGGAACTCTCCAGGGCGAAATAATAGCTGTTCTCTTATGTCCTCTCTTGAAACCCAAAGTTTCATTGCCATATCGTACACATGTAAGCCAAGGCTTGAATATGTTATATTTCCAGGACCTAATATAGTTGTTATTTCATTAATCCGGTGTATAAATCATCGTATCTGTTTGCCGGTCGTCTAATTATTGGAGGAACTAACGCCCCGTTTGTTAAAGGTGGTGAAGGTGTTGACAGTGTGTTTAGAAGCACCCCAACCTTCCAGAGAAATGTCCTATCTTCGCGGTGAAGGTGGTTCACCAATGAATACATCCGATCCAATTTCATATCCGACCCTCTCGGTGATGTATTTCGAATTAATTTTGGTGTATTTTCAGAATGATGGGTTCTTAATACAATCTGTAGCCTTAAAAAAGAGCAATGTTGTCCAGGGCAAACCATACAAATAGTTTACTGACTAACCAGAATGCTATGCATAGACCTGCAACGGAATTCATTTGTTATTCGACAAAAAAAATGTTTACTGTAATATTGCATCTTTTTAATTCAATAAGGTTAAAAGAGGGTTAACTTCCTATAAAATTCAACCTTCCCAATAGGCGTAGTTAGTAATTAAGCGTATTATCAAACGGGAAGTAAGACGCGGTTCATTAAAAAAACTGCATCCCTCTAGTTGTCAAAATCCACACGGCTTCACTGTGTACTAGTGTGAATACTCCTATTGACCCTGATATACCTCAAACAATGACTCACCCGGACACAGTAGTCTTGTCTATCACCTGTGACTCACCCGGACACAGTAGTCTTGTCTATCACATGTGACTCACCCGGACACAGTAGTCTTGTCTATCACATGTGACTCACCC
>CABEEJ010009548.1:0-17986 GCA_901482245.1 Timema douglasi
AACAACAAATCAGCCCTTTCGCAGACATCCTGGCTTGGCGTAACTGTCAAGTCGGTAGCTCTGAGTCGGGCAACAGCCTAACGGCGGTCCCATTTCTTTAACTCCCACAAAATCTCAAATTTAAGATTTATTTTGTTATTTAAAGCCGTACTTCTACAAGCATGTCAAATTTAGATTATTTACCATACTTAATTTTTTTTTAACTTCCCCTTTATTTCCTGGAATACTAATTTTAAACTTTTAAATTTTCGGACTTTTATAGTTATTTGAATTGGTATCTTTGGCTAAATGCAGAATTCTAATTTTATAACACACTGAGAAGAAGTTGTTTATAGTAGTTTTTTAAGTTTTTAACCACTCAACCCACTCTTTACAACCCACTCTGACAAATTTTAAATTCCACTACTCATTTGGCTACCTGAAGTTTTATTTCTAATTGTCTTTCCAATTTTAATCTCTAACCTCATCTCAAAAGTTATTTCTAGCTGTAACTAGCCCCTCCCCCAATTCCCATTGTCTAAGTTTAAAATTTAAAATTTTCAATTTTTTATATTTATTTAGTGTAGTTTCCATACCTATGAATTTGAGTTATCTACCACACACAGAAGTAGCTGACAAATCTACAGTTTTAAAAATCGCTTAGACGAAATATCTTGAACTGTGACTAATATATCTACACACTAGCTACATTATACGCTAGTGAATTATTTTCTAAGTATAGCCTATATTAGTTGTTTATTTTTACAGGTGATGGAGATAGTAGTGTTATGCGAAATCTTTTAAAAGCTAAACCGTATGGCCCTGGCTTCACAATAACAAAGATTGAATGTAGCAACCATGTTTTGAGAAATTACTTGAAGAGGCTTCATATTATTTCTTCAAGGAGCAAAAACGATGTTGGTTCAATTCCTCCAATTTTGAGGAAAGATTTAACTGATCGTCAAATGCGTCTCCGATGTGCGGTTACTGGAGCCATGAAATACAGGGCCAGTCAATGTGGAATTCCTCTTCATCGAAGAATTGAAGAACTGAGACAGGATATTGATAATGGGCCATGCCATGTATTTGGCGATCATGCCAAGTGTGCTGAAAGAGGTTATTTCTGTGATGGACCAAAACAAAACGAAGAGAATCTATTCCCAGTCCTTCAAAGTGCAGGAGTATGGGTAGAAATCATAGCAGCAAAAAACCTGGTTGCTCATCATTCAGCTAGCTTGCTGCAAAATTTTATAACAAACAAGGCTGAATCTTTTAATAGTCTAGTTTGAAAATACGTTTCCGGTAAAAGAGTTAATTTTTGTCCAAGAGGTGGGTATTAAACAAGAAGTGAACTATCGGATATATATTTTAACACAGGAGGAAAAGAACAGGATTATATCCACAACAAACGTTAGCCCATGACATATCACCAAAGTGCACCTAGAACAAAAAGAAAGTTCAGCTCTAAGGAAGAAGCTTCGAATATTGGAACACAGAGCGCCATCCAAACGAAGGAAACTATACTCTTCAGGACCTGACAGTGATTATGGGAGTGTTCAAGCTAAGCCAGATATGGATTCCGAACTTTTTACCAAAAACAAAGAGGACTTTTTGAATGGATTATTTTAACAAAAGAACAACGAGAACTGTTGCAACTATAAACTACTGCCCAGGTAAATTCTTTTCAATGGAGAGCGGAAAGATCAAAGCGCCTTACTGCATCTTATTATTATTATTATTATTATTATTATTATTAGCACCACGTTTTACTACCCGTTCGGGTTATACGCATACTGCATTTTCATTTGGTAAAATATGTAAGATTAGAAAAAACACTAAATGTGGTATTACAGTAAGGGCTCTTCTTTATAATGATTTTTTTGGCTCCAAGGCAACAAGGCATGGATTGGAAAAAGAACCTATGGCTCTTGAACAGCTTGAAGCTGAGTTGAATGTGAAAGTGATACACAGTGGATTCTTTGTAGACGAAAATTGTCCTTGGCTTGGGGCCACACCTGATGGCCTTATCGGAACAGACGGAATCGTAGAAGTGAAGTGCCCAGCAGTTGCAGCCACAACGACACCAGAGCAAGATATAAAGGAAAATAAAGTCACTTTTTGCACTGTTCGGGATGGGAAAATGCGCTTAAAAGAACATAACAATTTTATGTACCAAGTGGAAGGGCAACTGCATGTCACACAACGTCAATACTGTCTGTTTGTGTTTTTGAAACCTTGTGGAATGTTTGTGGAAAAAATTTATAGGGATAATACTTTCTGGCAAGAAAAAATGGTGGACAAACTTATACATTTTTTCGTGAATTGTCTACTACCGGAACTTGTAGACACAAGATCTCCCAGAAACTTGGAAATAAGGGAACACACCATTCAAGTGGCCCAAACATGATGGGAGTTCATTTTAATTGAGATAATAGTGCAAAGAAGTTTTAAAATATTGATTGAAAGAGTAGATCATAAAAATACTTTAAAAAAATTTTTATTTCAAAATGCACTAAAAGGTATTAAATAATTCACTTATATTAATTTAGTTAGCTTTCTTACGCTGGTCACTCACTATCTATCCTCACTTTATCAACTTTATAACTGTATAATTTATTAGATAAAATATGGTTTTCTTTAAAAAAACATAACTGTTTTAAAATATTACTACAAATTATTATTGTGGAATTTTTAAACAATAATAAATCGTATAGGACAAACAAATACCTTTTAACATTTCGGTTTAGTAGGCCCTACTTAGTATCCGAAACTTTAGCTCAGTCGATGGCGTGCTAATCTACTTTGTTATGGGTTTTGGGTCCGATTACCGTTATCAACACATCGTTAAACCCTAATAATTATAATTCTTGGCATGGTTGATTTTTATCTTTACTAAACTGTCAGCCTAGGGACTGGGTGTATGTCATAGTATTAAGTTAATTTGTAAGTTGTGTGCTGATGTAATCTTTGTGTTCAGGAAGTGCAAATTAAACACCCCAATAATTTTTTGTAAATAATTGGTACTTGGCAAACGAATGTAATGTTGCCTATCACATAGTTATGTCCTATCGAAAAATATGTCTTACTCAGAGTGGTACGCACGGGGCAGGGGGGACTTGAGAGAGGTGAACCTCAGATATTAATTCTAAACAAAATTGTTGGAGCCATTTTTGAAATAATAAAAGATTTGTAAAATCCGTCATCAGTAAACTACCATTCATAGCGTTTATTGCCCCAAAATCAAACGTAGTATGTTATTGGTAATGGCAAACTCTGTCCCAATGTCTCTTTTAATCAAAATTGCTAGAGCCGTTTTCGAAACATTTTGAATTATAAGAAAGGATAAATAATAAACTACCATTCGGGGCGTTTTTTCTCAAAGAACAAACATTGCCCTAATATTAAATTTAATCAAAATAACTAGAGGTTTTTTAAAGAATATTTCTAAGCATAAGAAAAGGCCCATTAAGTAAACTACCCTTGATTTTAGATTTAGAATAAAAAAAATTAAAAAGGCTCCAAATAAATTCTAAAACTTTAAAATATTAAATTTTAACAAAATCCATCTGAGCGTTTCAGTTATAGCGTCAGGGACAGACAGACATGGGAAAGGACATTTTCTAAAATCTCTCTTTTGGATATCTTGATACATTATATTTTATGAAACATCAAAATCTAGATTTATTTTAATTATCATTTAGTTGCATTGTTCTAAAAAGGCACCAAATATAAAGATGGGTGTTTAAGATAAGTTAACCCCCTTCGGTTGTTTAACGCTTGAGTCTTGTGTTGGACTCGACTGCCAATGACGAGGAGATTGAGGTTCGAATCTCGTTCGGTTGTATTGAGGGTGTATTTTCTAGATGGATCCCGACTCTCCCTCCACGCAAATGTGAGTTCACTTCCTCTAAGAAATCCTTAATCCATTAGAGGAATAATTAATACATAAACCAAACGGGTGGTGACTATTTGATAACAAAATGTTTTATATCATAACTAAACGAATAAAAACCATGTATATTTATCTATGCTAATAATAACATTCTAGGGTCTGTCTGTACATAATCAAGAGACAGTAAGCCTGCTTGCATTCCCGTCTTTTTTACTTGAGGTACTTTTTAAGTTGTTTTTATGGTTTTGCGTGTAAATTAGATTTTTTTTTCTATATCTTTTGAATAGTAAATTTAAACTATTTTCGTGCTAGCTCATTGAATAAATGACTCCAAAGCAAAAGCTATTCTGGTGGTTGCTTGCATTTGAGTCTGTGATTTAATTACTTTTTTTAGTTATTGTATGGCTTTGTATGTAAATTAAGATTATTTATTTTTATGTCTTAAGGCCATTTTCAAGAACAATATTAATGATTGAGATAGAAGTAAGTGGCATTTATTTGATTGATAAGGCACGTTTTCAAGAACATCAATGAGCAAGACAAGGTCAAGTGAGACAGAAATCACGAGGCTTAGATGGGTCAGCAAGCAAATCTTCTCACACCATACACCACTCGGCCCCCTGCCTATCTCTGCGCTATTCAAGAAAAAGTTCATTAAATGATCTAAATTTTAAAACATAATTTGGGAGTGAAAAGTAAAGTATGAAAAACAAAAGAAATTACGTCATCTAATTCGTGAAACATGATTGCACTCACAAGCAAGACTCTGTCTGAATTATTACTCACACACCCGCATCAGCACGATCGATTTGTTTTTTGCGAGTAAACAAACTTTTGGAGCGGTATAGTGGCCTCACTACTTTTTACTTATAGATCACTTCTCACTTCTGAAGAGGGATGAGCAAGGCCCTAGTTGTGATAGGGTTTCAAACAACCCCCGAAATTTTATGAACAAAATATAATATATGGCTTTATATATGGTTCAAACAATGAAAATTAATGTACAAGTACAAATTAGGGGGCTGTGTTACCATAAAAAACACTTCAGATAGCTCCTAGAGGTGTTTAAATATATAGATTTTCATAGCCTTCGGCAGTTATGGGACTATGTTGCAATAAAAAAACACTTCAGATAGCTTCTAGAAATGTTTAGAATTTTTTTTATAGCCTCCGGCAATTAGAGTATGTGCCCACCAAACCCTCCCTGAAATTAATGGCTGGCTACGGCCTTGGTGATAAAAAGTAAACCAAGTAAATCATTAGCCATTTCACACCTAAAGAGTGAGCTAGAAGTATAAGTTGTTTCATTTTTGCATACAGCCTTTAGATAGTAAATACATACTAATTAACATAAATCTAATGTATATCGATACAACCAGGATTTTGTTAGGTTTCTATTTTTACTGGGTAGTAAACAATGAGCAGATCGTACAATCCATCCTTAGAGTTTTTGTATTTTGGTCTGTTTGTAAATAGGCCTATGTATACATGTATGTTGCCAGTAAACTAATCTAATCGGACCGAGACGGGACTTCTTTTGGATTCCTTATTTTTCCGCCAACATGTTATTATTATTATTATTATTAGCACCGCGTCTTACTACCCGTTTGCGTTGTACGCACCTACGCTAATGTGTAGTGATAGGGTGATTGTGAGATGAAATGGAGGACCTACAGTTTAACGTGGAATCCGAACCACGGTGGAGGCCTAGGCATTCCCCACATTAACAAGATGTCTTGTCAGAGGTGAAGGAAGGGTTTGGCGATCAGAAAAAAGGTGTTGGTAGTTATACTCAAGGTTTGTTACCCTGAGTACAAAATGTCAAATTATCCCAGCTGGGGATGCAGGGGAATGAGTTCGGGGATCTTCGTATGTGCATTCTTTTCTAGCGCTAATGGCTGCTTCCACGTGAGAAAGCAAAACTCACATTAATAAAAACTTAATGCGAGTGAAGCCACGAGCAAAACTAGTTAGTTAATAAAGTTACACATCAAAGCGTAAATTAATATACCAAAATAACTCTAATAAATTATATAAATCACTTCATAGTATTTATTACCGGTACTGTAGTTTCTATTAATACACTCGTGCGCTGCAAGATCATTAGGATAGTTTTCAACACAATCTTGACCCCAAGGTGGCGCAGCATAGGAAAATCTGGAGGACTGGAAAGGTTGACATATTTTATAAGGGTCCTTGATTGTCATTTGCTTGTATGACTTTGATATTTAGTTTCCTATTTAACACCTTAATATAATATACATTTGTAAACACAAATTTTATTCAAATTGTTTTTCGTAAATTATAGCTATTTCCCAATTTAATCTAATTATTTATTCTATAAGGGTATGTATCTAAAAATACATATGGTTTAAAATTTAATAACACTATTTAATATAATATAAACAATGTTTTGATATTAGGTAAAATTTTAATAGAAATATAAAATAAACATTTTATAAGTTAAATTTGTCATTTAGTAAAATGAAAATTATTTTTATTCGATAAAAACTTATATATAAACTCTCCCAAATTAAAAAATAATAATTTGAACAGTAAAAGTATGCAGTTAACAAAAATGATTATATAAAGATAATATTTTTGTGAACTGCACTTTAGCATACTAATTACTATCCATTTGAGGTACCTATCACTATGTTCGTGGAAGGAAAGTTGTAAACCTTTCAGGGATAATAACATTACTACATCCGGCTTAGATTTGAACCTTCCCGTTTAGAGTAGGCTGACAGCTTTATCCGAGTAGCCATCGGTGTTGAGTCTAGCTTTATTTAGACCTGTAACACGATTGTTCACTACTGACGCAGATCTTAGGTTTAGAATCACGGCTGAGTGCACTGGAGTTAGTATTTTTTTATCTTTCACCTAGACAAATTGCTAATGCAGCTGCACATTATCTAAACTACCAAGTTTAATCACCACATCAGTGGTTTAGTGAAATAGCTATAAATAATCGGTTCACTCAAATATTTCCATTATTTTGTTTGTTTTGTTTATTTGGATGGCCAATTCGATTCTCATCGTGCTCATTCGTCATACCTTTGCTAAGCAGCCACCATTGTTTCCTGACATGTCATTTATCCATTGTATTTTATAGTATGAATTTCACTAAGAGAATGGTTTCTTTACTTTCTCTTGACACCTCGGAGAGAAAGTATTGTTATCGTAAAAAAAGAAAAGATAGCCAACCCTAATTTTAAGGGTAGTTTACCGAAGGTCTAAAAATAGAAAAAAATCGATTTTCTCAAAATTTTCTCCAACGATTTTAATTAAATTATATTTACAGACACCATTTAATATTATAAACAAGAACACAATTCTTATTTTCACATGAAAATGACTTTGAGGGTACTTATTATAAGGGAGATTTTCCAATTTCCATCGTTTCGCCACAACTATTTGAGATACGTAATAATTTATTATTTTATAACTGGAGTAGTCTACTATTAATGATAAAAAAACTTTTAAGTGACATATTTCTTATAGAACAAATAATTTCAGAGCTATGNTCAGAGCTATAAGCAAAAAAAAAAAATATATATATATAATGAATCAAATAGCCAAAGTTATTATTTTTTACTTTTAGTGAGGATTACTTCATCTAGATATCATATCCTGACAATTGAAAAATGACATATTGACACGGGAATCAAACCCGGGACCCTTGACTTAGTAAGCCAATACTTTTACCACTGAGCTATCCAGGATTTGTACCGTGATCAGGATCATTCTTCACTCATACAAGTGACAGCAATAAGCCAACTACCGAGTCGAAGGTGGCTGCGTTGTCTGATAGCTCGTGATATTAATATATAAAATAACTTATTTGTAGCCGACGATTTCCGCACGTCCATCAAAGACTCTGCCTTAAAATATGAGTGAAGAATGACTCTGGGCAATGTACGAATCCTAGATAATTCATTGGTTAGAGCATTGGCATATTTATCCAAAGGTCCTGGGTTCGATTCCCGTGTCCAGGTGTCATTTTTCAATTTTCAGAAAATATATGTATACTTTTTAGTTCAGATATTAGAAAATGAATATTATTCGTATGTTCTTTGGTGGACATAGATATTTATCAATTTTTCCTTTAAAAATTTTCCTAGTTTATAATGCAATAGAATAAGTAAGTAAGAGTATATATTATTTAATTTATAATCTTTGGCGTAGTGTTTCTACAACAATGTATATACCTATTATTTGATTTCACAAATCTTATGAGTTTTTAGTAAATGTTTATTTTAAGATAAAAGCTGAAGAAAAGAGTGTGTGCAGTGCACCATACTGTTTATTTATTTTTTCATTTAAAAATTGAATCAATGATAGTAACTTAAGTCTGGAGGGATTTTCAATTTTTGTGTTCATCACAAACGAGATAGAGAATAATAAAATGGCAAAAAGTATTATTAAAGGGATGTGTTATAGTGAAAGATTTTTGTCTGTGAAACTAAACGCTGAGCCATAGGATATTTTATGTAAGAAGAGTACATGCTAACAACCGATAAATATAATGGCGAGGTTGAAGAAATCTATGATGAAATTAGATTAATCTTTAAATATGAAGGAATAAAGTGAACACTATTTATGAAAGACAAGAGCATAACATCATAGCGTGACATGGACTGGGAAGGAGAAATAACAAAAGGCAGAAGCTGATCAAATTCTACCAGCGGAATTATGTAATGATGACAAAGTCCTGATTCAATAAACGTAATACAAACCTGTACAAATGGAAGAGCCAAGGAGTCATCAGCAGTTACTGACTAGACTTCATGCTTGTCAAACAGCAATTCATGAATAGAGTGAAGGATGTGAAGACATTACCGGATGCTGCCATCTATTCGGGCCACAACTTGCTGGTGCCGTTCAATGAAACAAGATTGAAGCAAACTAGGAAGGAGAGCAAGAGAAAACTGATATGGGACTTAGAAAAATTAAAAATCAAGAGTGACATTGTGATAAATTCAATTGAACAAAAGTTACAAAAGAGTGTCGTAAAGAGAGAGTCATAAAGGACACGCGAATAGGGAAAGCTGCTGGAGATAGTATTATATCATACGATCTTATGAAGGAACTGGGAAACAAAATCTATAAGATCTATGAAACAAGATAATGAAACAAGAACTTTCTAGAGGTAGCTATGGTGGCTCTAAAGAAAATAAAAACATTAAATGCAGTGACCACAGGAACATTAGCCTCATCTCTCATGTGGGGAAGATCGTGGCAAGAATACTCGACAGCCAACTGAAGTAGAAAATAGAAAGTGTGATGGAAGACGACCAATTTTGGCTGCGTAAAGAAAAATAACCAGATATCATCAGGATGCTGGGAATAATTTCAGAGAGATTGCTGGAATTCAAGGAAGAAGTCTACATTGGTTTTATCACCAGCAAAAGGAATTAAAGATAGTGAAGTGAAGAAACTGATGGAAATATCAAGAAGATAAGTATTAAATTGAGGGACAAAAGGATGATTGCGAACTTATACCTGGAACAGCAAGTAAAAGTGAGACGGAATTATGTAGAGACCAACATCGTGGATATAGGAAGAAGAGGGAGTCTGGGATGCTGTTTGTAAATCAATTTGCTCAACTTGTATGGAGAGTGGCTGATCCGAGAAACCCTAGTTAGAGGGTTAGAGGGGATTATTTAGAATTGATGGCAAATATAAAGAAAAATTGTTGCAATTGATGAACCAGCTGGTGGAGACAGTTATAAGATATGACATGGAGATCAACATTAAGAAGTCAAAAGTGATGGTGATTTCAAACAATTGAGAACCCACCGAAAATAAAAATTGTATATCAGGAGTTGTAAAGCATAGGGTGGTTCAAGTACCTAAGAAGTCCCCCGACAAAGTTTGACTACTATACCAAGATGATTAAAACGAGAGTTGTCATGAGCAATAAAGATTTAAAAAGAAGAGGTTAGTGCTCATAAGTAAGTTGAGTTGGTACTGAAGAAAAAAATTCTGAAACGTTTCATTTCTAGGATTGTGCTGTTCGAAGCAGCAACTTGGACTCTCAGGAAGATGTGAACGAAATACTTTGAGAGCCTTAAAGTTTTGTGCTGGAGTAGACTTGAGAATATCAGGGGGATGGACAGGGTGACAAATGAGAAGTCTTAAGAAGCGTGGGTGGGAAGAGAACCACATTGGATGTGATTCTTTGGTACAAAGTAAACTAGATCGGACACATCCTTAGGAATAACTGTCCTCTGCACGACGTCATTGAAGGCAAGGTTGAGAAAAAGACGAGCTTAGGAAGAAGGAGGATTCAAATATTGGATGACTTGAAGGAAAGAAGCATATTTTGGGAACTGAAGGAGGAGACAGATAACAGGACGCAATGGCTGTCTAAATTCAGTAAAAAACAGGAATAGGTTGGTCATAAGACAGAACATCTAATAATAATAATAATAATAATAATAATATCAAAGTAAAATACTGTGTTTCACAACCTTATAGAACAACTGGTAAAACTATTGTTTACTAAATAAAATGTGTTGACTATAATAAGTATTTAATAAAAGTTCGAGCAAAAATAATTAATCAATAATCAATTTGTTGTATGTTTTCCAGGATATTGTAAGAATCATACTTTTGTAATGCAATAAACTAATTAATAATACATAAATTGAAGGGTATCACTCACCCTTTCTTCAGGTGACATCATTATATCCATTATCCGGTGTTGTCTCATCTCATTCACCTGGCACTCTCAGCGGTGGTCGTGAAGAAGTAGGTGAAAGTAATTATTAATTTAGTCTTCTAATTTTTTAAATTACTTCTTTTTGGCGAACGTTCACTTTTTGGTCAAAGTGTTAACTTCGTTTTTTAGCATCTCCAACTTGTTTCCTAGTGTTCTTGATCTCACTAATATATTGTCTAGTATCGCTTTCCGGCCCGATTTTATTTCTAATAGAGAAATGTGGCTATCAGTGTCCGAACTGTCTGTTAGAATAACTTTCTATCTTTTTTTAATGTGATCAAGTTCCCTTTCACTCGACTCCGTTAGACCTTGCTCTAGTACGTCATGTATAATCATTAAACGTTAGGTATTTCCTCTTATTTTCTATCTAAACCGTAGTTTAGTTGTTAAATTAGTTAATTTATCATTGATTAATCTTATCAGTCCTTATAAACCCAAACTCATGTCGTCATCACTTGGTAATTCATTTCCTTTATGTGTCTCAGCAACGCCCTTAACTTCAATTGCCACCCGGTTATGGTTATTATACTTAACGCGTCCCTTAGTGTGATGCAGGAACCTATAGTATCATCTTCCCCCACCCAATGTCATCACTAATATAGTCCTCTAAATCTAATTAGTCATGAGGATTCCTCCTTGCTCCAGGTATGCATGCACCAGACTATTCCTCTGTGTAAATCCTTTATATTATTTGACATCTCAGTGTATTTGCTCCCAATCCTGGATAATCTTAGACTGGTACTTGTCAGTATATCCTGCTATTTAGTCACGTAGCCACTTCTCCCGCTAAGTCCCCTTATATACTCTGGTCGTTCTTCGTTGGTGCTAGGTCATTCTGTTGCTTCTCCCTTAGTTCTGCCTTATTACACGGCGGGTTTGATTGGTGCTATCCAAAATATCCATAGTTGTCTCAGGTAGAATTGTCCATAATCGCTAGAGTACAAATAAATATGAAGTTCACTTCCTGAGTCTCTGTCTTTTAAATAAGGTTTGCCTTTATATTCAAACCCAACGCACCTAGTTTCAGTAACAATTTACCGTGTTCAGTCACTGTGAAGTCATCTTGATTCTGCTGAATCGTATTCTTACCGTCGAACCACATTGTTCCCGTACGGCCAATCCACTCCTCTGTCGCCGTACTGACCAAGCATAGCCGTTCCGTCCTTGCGTTGCCATCTGATCGTAAAGTGGTCTCGTTGTGTTGCCGTCATCCTGCTCCAGCACAACAGTACTTTACTGCGCATCATTCCCTCTCTGCTTAGACGTCTGATATCCAAGTTGTTTAATTGCCTTGTGCCGCCGTCGTCTTGTTGTGCATTACGTAATGTCCTTCTCGGTGCTCATTGGTGACGTCACTGGTCTCCTTCCTCCTGGTTCAGCATCACTTAATTAATCGCCCCTTCTTCCAATTATTGATTTAATTCACCTTAGGTTTGGTTAAACTAAATTGGATCTAATATAAATACATCACTCGGTTAGTTGTATTTATTTTAAGTAGAACAAAATACACCTTGCTGTGAAATGGTCAACCTATTACCCAGTGCCACTGAGTCTCTGAACCGACACTTAAAATTTGGGGGGAGCTTCCTTACTTCAAACACGATAAAAAGATTCCAAAGGAATATTCTAGAAGCTTGCTAGCATTACTTCCCAATTCTACACCAATCAAAGCCTTTGCTTGGCCCCTGGTGTAGAGAGAGAGACCTTTCCGCTTGGAGCGGCCCTCCCTATTTGATGGTGTAAGTGGGCGTCGCCGTCGACATAGAGTGAAATATTTCCTATTCTACTATGCGATCTAAAAAGTGGTGCCACTAACGAGTTTCCTTCCCTCTAATGTGAATTTTACCCACATTCCTCTCCAGGACTCACCCAGATATTTGCAATGTCAAGAGTTATTAGATAAAAATATAAATTACGGTGTGTTTAACCTATAAAGTTTAAATTGTTAATTTTTAAGTTATATATATATATATATATATGTGTGTGTGTGTGTGTATTAAGGACGCTTTGAACTATATATATATTAAGCGGTCTTTAATACTTCTGACCTATTTTGACAGCGTAACACAGAGTAAATATTGTAGCATTCTTCTATTATTTAAGGTAGAAAGCTTGCCTAGCATGGTTTTACGATGTGTCCATGGTATAATTTGTTAAGACTGCTATCTTTCAGGGTTAACGGAGTCTGCATAATATTTCACAAAACAATAAAACAATGCTGAGGATTAAGCCTCCAAACAGAATATAAAAGGAAGTCTGAACATGACAAAGTCTTTATGGTTTCAATCCAACTGTCTTAAACCTATTGCGAGCTGACAGTGTGATTTCATATTCATCATCGCGCAGCCACTTTGCTGGAAGTCCGAATTCAAACATTCTTCCGAGAAGAACACCAACTCTGTCTTGTAAAGGAGAAACATCTGGGAACTGTACAGCGAGCCTCATTGAATAAGGACACTCCTCCATGTTGTGCATTAGAGGAAAACCATCTTCATAGAAGTCGTTTAGTTTGACATATAAATTAATAACAAATGAAGAATAAACAAAAGCGTTATTTCTTTTATAGGCTACACTGTTCAAAGCCTCTTTTATATTATTTCTCAAACCTTTTTTTAAATATAACTTTTAAAACAGCGTCACTTTGAGCTGCATTATTGAAAAGAACATCAGCTAAACTTTCTACGCCATCCATCTGTGGTGCTAATATTGACATTCCTGAATCATTCAACTGTTCAAATGTATCAATATCAGGATAATAATGGGGCGTGGTCAAATAACTGATCAAACTTCCCTGGTACGTGTTCATCAATAACAAGCTAAGTAACAAACAGCACATGACAAATAATCTTTGGGTTGATGTAATTGGTATAAATATCGTGGAACCACTGACGAAGATTCGAACAGTTTCCAACAATGATTCTGTTTCAAATAACGTGTTTTTTCTAAACAATTTCAATAATAATGACATTATTGGTAAAGTGCAGAAAAACAGCATCCATGTTTTCTTAGTGAAAGGTAGAATAACATTCATATATTGAGGAACGCGATTCGCATTTGGCACAAGTAAAGTCAAACAACTATTCTCAAACGTAATCGAGCTTTTAAAAATATTATTTCTACATTTAAGGAACACATTGCCATATATATCCGGCTTTATATTCGTAACACTAAAGTCGTTTCCTTTACTGTCGTATCCTTTAGCCACATCGGATTGCTGTAGCTCAATAGTTGTCATTGTTGCGTTCATACCTTGTATTAATGCTCTAAGACCAACATACTCACACTTTAGTTGACCTAATTTCAATCCATATACAAATCTTGATTATGATATTTTCATTTTGTATCCATATGTATCTTTAAGTTTATCTGAAAATATGTTATAGACAAGATTATTCTTCTTATTTTTTAATAATTCCAAAAATGCTTCCTTATTTTGAAATTGGTTAAAAAACCACGCCGTTGTGTTTTGTGACAAAATATCAGTTTTATCTTCAGGTGTATTTAAGAAAATCATTGGACAAAATATAATAACTACATTCAAAATGTTATATTCTTCTTTGGCATTCTTCTGTAAGTTTGTCCATTTTCATTGGATTTTCTAAGTAGATTACAATTATAAAGGGGGTCCTCGGGCTACCAAGGAAGGTTTTTCTAAATTGTGTAAGATAGGTCCAAAAACTTGTATCATTTAACCCAACAAACCAAAATACAACTCTTGGTACCCCTATGATACCATCTAATAGATTTTTATAGTCAAATATTTCTTCCATTCCCAAAGCATAGTCCTCGTTCAAATACAGAGATATGGTGGGAAAATATTCCATCAAGGGAACTTGCCTAAACGGTTCATTTGAAATATGAAGGTTTTCTTCGAACAATGGCGGCCAAGGGCCAAGGCCCACTGCCTCGAATAACGTCAATAATTGAGTGAATTATTTCTGTCAGACTATTTATGGAACTATTATGTCCATCTGAAATATAAAGTTTTGTTTCAATATTACTCATAAAGCTCATCACCAAAACAATCACAATCCTTCTCATTATTTATCTATTAAAATATACTAAAATAATTTTTGCTTTTAAACAAATTCTATTTGTAGACCACGAGTAAACTGTACCAACTATTTTAATGAATACGCTTTGTGCTTCTATAAGAAATAAACCTACACCAATGATTGGCTGGGCTATTTATCGACAGATGCATGCACTCTTTCACATTTGACAATTACGCTTTTTTTTATAGCTCTAACGTATACAGGTAATATTTCTATTTTGTAGATATAATGATAACAAGTAATAGCATTATTAATATTACATAAATATAAGTATATATTTCTTAAAACATGATTGTTTAAGCTAGTTTGCAAGCGTGTTAGATAACAAATGTTATGACAGGCAACTAAATTAATTCAAACATTTATCCATAATTTTTTCAACATGGCAAAAGTATCTTGTACAAACATAAATATAAGTATTTATTTAAAAAAAGTTAAGACTCCTATTAACAAAAAGTTTATCAAGAGATAAAGTTCCTTTAAAATGAAATGTATTATCTTATAATGACTTAAATTAAACTTTATTCTTTTACTATTCCAATAACGGCATGAGACAATAAACATATGTAAATATAACTTTCTACATATTAACAAGGTATGAGAATCCTATACTTCCAAAACTTGTCTTCTCCAATTTTTCATATTTTTCAGAAATAAGGAAAAAGAGTTTTCCTATTTTCAATCTTATAATGACAAGCTAATTTCATTTTACTTTCATATAAAAATATCAAAAATATAAGCTCATCAAGCTGCGTTATACAATATACTATTTATTTAAGTTTAAAATTTGAAGAGGGCAAGTTTTTGCTGTGATAGTTTCACACTTGAAGGCCTGAGTATTGTGCCCACAGTTTGGAATTCCTGATAACATCTTTGGCTAGTTTCTTAAACAAAAAAGGACACCATTATTACCTTTTGTGCTCTAAAATAACAACAACAAAATCCTCACAAAAGGCTACCACTTGTAAATTTAGAATACTTAATTCAAACTTTGTACGGTTTCATGTTCAATAGAAATTTTTATATTTGATATATTTGATATTTTTATACTTAATTATTATTATTATTATTATTAGCACCGCGTCTTACTACCCGTTCGGGTTATACGCACTTACGCTAATGTGTAATGGTAGGGTGATTGTGAGATGAAATGGAGGACCTACAGTTTAACGTGGAATCCGAACCACGGCGGAGGCCTGGCATTCCTCACATTCACAAGATGTCACAAGATAAATCTTTGCCGGGACCGAGGATTGAACCCCGGCCGCCAGCATAGAAGTCTGACACCTTACGCCTAGACCACCAGGTCAGCCTATATACTTAAAATATCAACATTATAGCGTTTTCAATAATGTTTATAGAATTCAATGTAAATTATTATTTAGAATAAAGATAATAAGAAAGATATGTAATGTGATAATAAACTTTAATGGATGATCAAAGAAGATTAATTGAAATGGGAATTGTCAATTTAACATTACTCAACAGTTGTATTAAAACTAATGTTGAATGTAAATTATTATATAGAAAGATACATTAAATAGAAATAAGTTGATGAATATGGTGTTCTAGTTGGATTCTAGTTTTCAACTAGAACACCATATTCAGGCTGTATTTCATGTCTGAGGGTGATGCCGTAGAGCGTCGAAACATGTAACAACCTTATTAACGGGCGTTCTCTACGAAGCCTACAAAAGGAGCAAGGGACTACAGATAAGAAAATAGAATTCAATAATATAACTTTAAAAAAATTTTAATTTCAATCTTGTCAATTTTCCTATTCAACTTATTCTATTTACTGCTTCAATTGTATATCTTAAAATTTAACATCATTCCAGTCATGAACAATCTTTAGATATAGTCTGGTTAAACCATATAATTTTAATTTAATACATGTTCAATTGTCTAATGACTCACATTTTAATGTGTTTTTTAATGTTTGTTATCTTATATGTTAATTGTTGACATTTTTTTAAACTTATTTCTATTTAATGTCTCTTTCTATATAATAATTTACATTCAACATTAGTTTTAATACAACTGTTGAGTAATGTTAAATTGACAATTCCCATTTCAATTAATCTTCTTTGATCATCCATTAAAGTTTATTATCACATTACATATCTTTCTTATTATCTTTATTCTAAATAATAATTTACATTGAATTCTATAAACATATCTGCTTCCTTATTACCATTTCATCATGTTTTTTAAGAGTTTTCAATAATAATAATAATAATAATAATGGCCTTTATTTAACTGGCGGAGTTAAGACGTTAGTCTTCTCTTCCACTTAACCAGTGCTGAATACAACATACACTATTACATTAATTGAAATACAAATTAACTATAATAAAGGAATATTCAAATAAGTATAAAAACATTAGCACATTTATTTATACACTCATTTAAAGCTCCAGTAGTTTCAATAATTCAGTTTAGCTTGTTAGACGAGATAAATAGCTTAACTGCACGCTTGAAGGGAATTGTAGATGTTAGATGACGAGTAGAGTTATATAGTTTGTTCCAAGCCTTTGATGCCAGGACAGTGAAAGAACGAACATATGTTTGAGATCTATGTATGGGAATAGACATCTGTAGAGTGGATTCTGATCTAGTAGCACGGATGTGCTTATCCTCCAGAAATAGGAACCGTGAGGATAGGTATTGAGGCTGAGATGTTGATAATATTTTGTGAAGCAATACTAATAAGTGTAGTCTTCACCTTTCATTTAGTCTTAACCAACCAAGTTTATTAAAATACTTAGAAATCAACCATCGCTTCTCCTATCACGTAGAAAAAGAGACGATTACTATTATATAATTACATAAATTATAATTGATGAAGGATAGGGAAGGAAAATGAATCACAGAAATATATAAGTTTAACAAATAAGTTTATTAAAGAGCAAACAAAAAGATTTAGAAATACATATGAGTGAAAAGATTTTAATTTAATTAATTAATGATAACTGTATTCCGTTATCGAGGTAGAAAACATACGATTGGACGAATAGATACTAACACTTTGTAAATAAGGAACTGACAGAAGTTAGGTAGAACATTTCATTTAGTTTAACTCTAGAAATATGGATATTCGCTCTTACTCGAACAAAGGAGCGTCTGCAACAACTTGGCAACAGTAAAAAGGGAATAAGTTCTAGGCAATATACATAAATACAATCTAGCCAGGCTAGTACCAGACTAATACCTGATAGGTTTAATCATATACGATAGTGAAAATTGATAATAGAAACATAGCATCAAACCCTATATATTTAGAGTTACTAAGAATAAGATTATTTAAGATAGCTAGCTTGTATTAACCCTCAT
>CABEEJ010009549.1:2179-17986 GCA_901482245.1 Timema douglasi
ATATATATATATATATATATATATATATATATATATATATGAAATGATTATGGTGTATTATTAGAACAACTTCATATAAAGTTAATTGGTAACAAATATATTCATTAATGTCAAAAATGTACAATTTATGTATTCCTATATATGTTAATTTAAACGTTAATAACATTTGTAAGGTCAAATATTCAAACAACTATTATATATAGCCACCGTTATTTTTCCCTAGTTAAAATAAATTCAAGTTTCAATTACTTAGTTGTAAACGAAGTTTTATTTGATATAGATGAATGATTATAATTTGAATAGAAACACATGAACTGGCAAGAAGAATATTCTAAAATATTCTAATTTAAAAGTTCATAACACTTTAAAATACCATAATATGTAAAATAGAATAATCAAACAAATATTAGATAACTTGGCTTAGAGCATAGAGTTAAATGTTTTCAATTACAGTAAAGCCCCGATTATCCACATAATTGGGTGGAAAGGTGCTAGCCCCCCCCCCCCNTTGGGTGGAAAGGTGCTAGCCCACCCCCCCCTTTAATATCTATAGGATGAGGAAGACTGAGAATCAGGCAAGAATGTTACCTGGTTGAACAATATAGTTTTTTATTGTAAAAAACAATAATAGTACAATACTTGAGAAGGCACAAAACCGTGCGTGAAGCGCACCTCTTCGTTAACCATCGAAGTCAATTAGATAACATAAGTAAACAATCTTGAAACCTCCTCAGGTCAGTTAACAAACAACACTAAATGTGTCGGGCTCGAAATCTATCAACAATGTACAGTGCGGGATCACAAATTTATGGACCTTAGCTCCTTGGCTGCTTAACCTACTGGTATTGTTCCCAGAACAAGACGTAAGGCATAACCGTAACTCCCGCGCAACAGTTATCAAGCCTAGTTTAAAGATTGCATATTTAAAGACGCTCGTAACTAACATGGCGTCACAGCAATCCAGTAAACCTCGAATGTAAAAGTAAACTAAACAACATAACCACTCTCTGTATTTCACCCGATAAATTAAGCCGAGTTGAAATACAGCTAAACTAATGGTTGAATCACAATACGGGTTTCAGAACCCGGGACGCACATACAAACTCTGGGCACTCTGACCATTAAATAGTATTTACATAAATACTTATCAATAGAAGGTTTGAGCTCAGACCCCAAATTTAGGCGGGTGACGAAGGGCGATGGCCTTTCTACATGCCACGATAAGCGCATAGAATTGCAAGCTCAACTAACAAAATAATAAAGTTTTAAGATCAAAAAAGATAATTTTTACTAGAGTGCCCCCATGACGCCGAAACAGGTATTTAGATATGAATGACAATAATCCCCAAGACTTAGGTCGCCGTTCTCACCTCTTATCCACAAGTCGGTGGGCTAGTAAGTTACCTCATGTCCCCGGCGTAGCCGTATATATACAAGAAATAATTCCCAGAGGGGAGGAATGACCGAAGGAATTGGAAGGTAGGAGAACATAACAATCGTAGGAGGGAGATGGTCCGAGAACAATGTAGACGGGCCCAGACGCTACGCGTAGCCGAATACGGAACTCTCTTCTTTCTTCGGCTGGCTGGACACGTTTTCGATCCTTGCTGTTGGTCGGCTTGGGCGTGTCGCTCAGTCTGTTCGGTAATTCTTCGGAGAGCGGAGGTCGGTGATAGTGTTTGTGCCGTGTGTTGGTCTTCCGAGAGCGGGTCCCCCGGGTTGTAGAGTGTTGACCCAATGTTATTACATGTAACTCGTTACAAAGGGTACCACGGATAGCCTGAAAAAAACCACTAAAAATTAGGTGCAAACAAGAAAAAAAAATTCAACATAAAAACTATGTTTTATTGTACAAAAAATATAATATGTAAAACTTTTAAAATATGTACAGTACAGCAGAAACCTTTGCTCTACGTATAAATCACTAAAATCTAGAACAGTAAACAAAAAACAATATCTACTCTACTGTTAACAGAAAGTGTTCAGTTACGCCTTTAAAAAAAATCAGTCATTCGTTTTTGCTTCTTGCTTTGGAAATACCTTTTTTATTCTAGATTGTACTTTCCTTAACATGAGTTTTTCTGCCAAATGTGCGTCGTCGTTTTGTTCCTCTAATTATTGAAGCAATCCGTTTACGTGCTGCAAAGCAGTTTCATGTGTCATACTCGCAGTCGTCTTCTTCACTTTCACTTTTTTCTCCTTCGTTCTTGTTCACTCCCACTGCTTTGTTCGTTATCTCTACGTCAGTCAGTCGATCAAACTCTGGATCACTTGCGTCGCATTACAGCGACTCTTCTATGTTCCCTTCGTCGACATTGTCACCTCCCGGAACGGATGTCTTTAGGTCAACAAGTGTAGTGGTCGGCATGACTTCATTCTCTTCTTCACACATTTTTTTATTGACATTTGTTTCTATACTCTGAAAGAGTTTTCTCCACGATTTAACGAGGGTTAAGGGTTTGATGTAATTCCATGCAGACGCAATATCGTAAATGCTATCCAAAATTGTGTAATTCTTCCAAAATTCTTTGAGATCGCAGCCTTCTTCCATTATCGACAGTAACAAATTTGTTCTGTATGTTCTCTTCATGGTTGCAATGACTCCCCGGTCCATAGGTGTTATCAACGCAGTAACATTTGGGGGCAAAAACTTAGCGAAGATTTGCCCGTCAGAAGATTTTAGCACACTTCTAGCTGGGTGTGAAGGTGCGTTGTCAATTAACAAAACATCCTTCTTTGGCAAATTTTTTTAGTCAATATGTTAACGTACTTGAGGCACCAAAATATTTCAAGCCATTCTTGAAAAATCTGCTGGTTAATCCAACATTTTGTTGTTGTTGAAATAATCAACTGATACATTTTCTGCTTTTGTCCCCTTAAAAGACCCAGATTCTTAGATTGACCGATTACATGAAGCCTAGGTTTGTGACTACCCACAGCACTGCTGCATGCCAAGATTGTAATTTTTTTCCTTGCTACTTTTGTGACCTGCCACTTGATGTACACTTTCATAAGTACGAGTGGGAAGACACTTCCAAAAAACCCTAATTCATCAGCGTTATACATTTGTTCATATGACAGATCTTCAGACAACAAAAACTCTTCAAAATCACGTTGAAGATCATCAGCTGCTTGTTGATCACCACTAAGCTTCTCTCCGAGTAGACCAATCCCTTTAATTCCATTAGGTTTCTTAAAACGATGTAACCTGCCGGACGACGCATCAAAATTTCCTTCCAGGCCTAACTAATAATTATTTTCTTCTTCTTCTTCTTTATCTGCAATGATAGGACCAGACACGGGGGTGCCATCACCTCGCACCTGAGATAGCCATTCCGCTAATACCAAGTAAAGTTCATTATAAGTGGATTTCTTCATTGTTTTTCGTTTTTTCACCCCAGAAGCACTGTCCGACACTGATACAAAGGCCAACAGTTTGTATTTTGCTTTAAAACGTCTCGCACTGTTGTTTTCCCCGATCCCGTAATGCTTTCTTGAAGCTCCATTTTCTATTTTAGAAATAATTTCAAGTGTTTGTGCAATCGTTAACATAACCTTCTTTAGTTTATCAGCCATTATTAATTTCAGGAACTAACGAAACACTACACTTGAGCACTGACAAAGAGACACAAAACACGACTGATCGCTAAGCACGCTTAACAACAACTGACACCACTGGAGGATCACTCGGATCGTCAAGGTCAGTGATCAGAGAATGGGAAAGCCATGACCAAAGCAAAAGATCAAGAGCCTGACACTCATCCACAAATTCCGAGAAGGCCTATAGGATTACGATGCACAATAAACCTGTCAGTAGTTTTCAACCTTCGCGCTGTAGGGCCTATTGTATTTTCCCTGTTGTTGGTTTGGATTGAAATAGTTTTTTTTAGGTTCGTATTAAAAAAATAATCGTGGCAATCGCGGGTAATCCGCACCGTGGATCATTCACTCGCGGATAATCGGATCTTTACTGTACATAGATTTATAAAAAGTCTCATTTGGAATAGTTGGATGGTAGGAGGATATGAAACACATGCAGTGAAAAGTAGATACGCTATAAGTTCATAAAACATTAAAATAGACAACATTTATTAGATAATTGCAATAGGAAATACATGTTTTCAATCACTTAGTTGTATACGAACTTTTATTTGACATAGTTGAATGATTATAATTTAAAAGCTCATAAACTTTAAAATACCATAATATGTAAACTCGAATAATCAAATAAATGGGCTTAAAGCTTATAGTTAAATGTTTTCAATTACATAGATTTACATAAAGTCTCAATTGATATAGTTGTATGGTAGGAGGACATGAAAGTTGTAGATATATGAATTTGACATAGTTGAATAATAAAGCTGACAAGCAAAACACCCAAAATGTAATAAGGTTTAACAAACATATATTTGAAAATATGTAAAACAAAACATATATAATATTATACATTGAAAGTGTTAACTTGATGTATTGCTAGAACAGATTTACATCTAGTTGAAAAGTTAATTGGTACCGTATCAAATTATTAATGTCAAAATTAAATAAGAAACACATGCGCTGAAAAGGTAGTATATTAGAGGGAGAAAATCTTTGGGGGTCTATAGTGACATAATATTCTTATGTGTGATATTAAATCCATATCTAAATACTTTAACGGTTTGTAGGAAATATAGAATCTGTTCATTTAATTTTATATTATTTTGTTAGTAAATTTATTAAATAAACAAATTTATAATCCCCGCGGCATTACAAAACCCAATTTGAGACCGTTATCAAATTTTATAAAAATATTTTAATGTTTGACGGAAATATAGAATCAGTTCATTTATGTTTCAATTGTATTAATGGAATTAATAAACAACCCTCTATATATATTTAAAGAGTTTTAAATTATTAATTTATGTAAAAGTTATATAGACGCCATGATTTTTTCTAGATATTTAGCTTATGAACTTATGTAAAAGGCATAAATTATTTCATCAAAATATATAGCAGTCATGATTTTTCCCTAGGTATTTAACTTAGGAACATATTTAAAAGTTATACACTATTTCATCAAAATATAGCCACCTTGATTGTTCCGTATGACATTCAAAATAAATTCAAGATCCTCATAATTGTATTCAATATTACTTATGAACAAATGTAAGTCCTAGCAGAGTGACGTTTAATTAATACACACACGAAAAAAAAACCCTGTTAATTGTGTAGATTATGATTGTAAATAAATATTCTTCAACTGTTATGTTTATGTTCTAACGTCTATACCCAAACACCTTCACCCTCCCTCCCCCTCCTATCCTATAAATACAATTACCTAAAACTCATATTAGTTAAAATTATAAACCAATATTTAAGCAGTGAAACTGGAGGAAATGATAATATTAATAGTATACTTGTTCCTTCTTTCTACTCATATCCTACAGCCCAAATATATATATATATATTTTGCTAAAGCTATATTAACTACACATGTGTAATCATTAAAGCTTAAAGTTTACTTCTCTGAGCTATTTAATAATTTATTCTGGCAATGTTGACACATGTATATTGCAATCTCCTACCTGTCTTTGACTCTCCAAGGATTCCCAAACAACATATTACAGGGTGTTTTTAAATAATAATAACCATATTTTCTTACTAGATTTTTTATTGGCAGACAGCAGGTGATTAATAAATTTTATTTAAAACATTTATAGCATACAACAGAAACAACAAAGTTTAAAAAATACAACACCAATATTATTTAGGTCTTGTAAGCTGTACAAGTAACTAAGTGGAACTTGTCTGGTATGGTTGGTTGAGAAGGTTGGAGTTCGAACACTGCCCTATTAGACTAAGGATATTTCCAACCTTCCATCCACACAAATGCGGGTTCACTTACCCCTCATAAATACTTTCATTATTACTACCCCATTAGCGTATTTAAATTATTGTATGAATAGTAATAATACCATTAATTAAATCTGGATATGTCTGTGCTATCACAAGATATTGAAAAAGTCATAATCAATAATTTTATTCGCTAGATGGCGCAGAATGAAAGTGATTAAGAAATGAATACATGTGAATATTAGTTTGGCTTATCATAATAATTTAAATGCGTTTGTGTACGTGTGTGTGTGTGTGTGTGTGTGAACTTGCCACCTTACCTTAAACCAAATTTAGTTAATTTACAAACAGTATATATATACAGTGAAACTGTTTGCATTAATATATTGGTTTATCCTTTCTACTCATTAATATATAAATATATTTATATTATACAATCAAGCAGGTTTATTTTGCTAATGTTAACTCACATGTGTAAGAAATAAAGCATAAGATTTAACAGTCTACCAGTCCCATACTGGCAAAGTTGTCACGTGAATATTGCTAGCTCTTCCCTGTCTTTTAATATCCAGGGATTTCCAAACAGCATGTTCTAGGGATTTTTAAAATAATAACAACATTTTCTTAGTATACTTTTTATTGATAATCAGCAATTAATTAATTTAAAAAATGCATAGCATGCAACCACCACACCACCACCACCAACAACAACAACAACAACATAGAGTTTTTTTTACAAGCAGCAATATTAATATTATTTAGGCCTTGTGACCACTACAGGTAATTAAGTTGAGAGTTTAGAGTGCAACAAATTGTGATAGTAAGAAAAATATATAATCACTCTTTTACCTAATATAAAACGTAAGGCGAGAATATAATCTCTTCTGCCATCTAGAAAATGAGTAGGAGTCACCTTTATAATAGTCCAGGACACGCTGAGAGGCGCTAGAACGCTTATTGAAAATGTCTCCTCAGTAATTACTGGGCAATATACTCTTCCAACACCCTCAAGCACAATAACGTTCGGTTCATTGATTGTCTCTTCCGATAGCACAACGTTATAACTTTTGTTTTTCAAGTTCGTTTAAGCACTTGACACGGTTGTATTCCTCTTTCTCGATAAGGTCCAATGCACTACACAATACCTTCTCATTCTAACAGGCATACTGGTGAGCATGATTTGGAGGTGTTTGATAACAGTGATCTTTGTGTCGAATAAGATTGGAGAGCTTTGCGTAGGACCCCTCACAAATGCCGCTTTTAAATGGCATAATGGCAACTGAAGTTGAAGCGAAAGGAAGAGTGTAAATAAATATCCCTGTTCACTTCACTCAAGCAGCAACGCTCTCTACTCACAAACTGATTTATCTTATACATGTTCCCCTTCTCACAGAGTAAACGTGTTTCAAAATGTCTCCGCTAGCTCCGATGACGTCAGCAGTGTGCTACGACAACATGAGTGCGCATAGTTTATTAATTCACTTTTAAACATCATATTTTGTCCTCTAAGATATATCAAACAGCGTGCTTTAGATTTAAATCACTTAAAATCAAAATAATAGGCAGACTTTGGAAGGAAGACGATACCGAAACTGCCCAGACCGATTATGTAGTCATCGGGTGTTTCACCCATAATTTTAACATTTGAATAAGTTTTTTAAATTGTTAAATCCTTGAGATTGACTCTGGCTGTAAGTAGTCTGAGGTCTTGTAAGTGGACGACTCTTGCGGTGGGTACTTGGGTGACTCTAGCGGCGGATACTCCTGTGACACTGGGGGTGGGGGCGGTGGCTGCGGCGTAATAAAGGACGGTGGTGGGTAGTGTGGAGCTCGGAATGGTGGTGAAGGCCTGGGAAACACGGCCACAACGTCCCCTTTGTGGAAATTGTACACAGCGCATGTCATATCACACATGTAAGACTCCTCGATTCTCTCGTAGGGTAGTACTTTAGTCGTTCTGATCGTGTGACAGGTAGATTCACAGAAGTTGATGTAGCCTCGCTCCTCTCTGTCGTGGTTCACTACTTTGTAAATTACATGTCTATCGCTCACGGTCACACTGTGAATATTCTCCGCTGCCATATAGGCACTCCCCGCAATCGTATGACCCAAAAACATTAAATAAATATAGCCGGTTCTAAGCATGGTGAGCGTACCTGACTGCTAATTTCTATGGTTAATTTGCTTAGTTTTTAACCTGTACACTGCGAAATTAATTATTACACGTCTTTAACTCTTGCACTGATTTTAAATTTGCTCTAACTGCTAATGAATATGTATTGCCTGATGTTGTTAACTGCTCTATGCTGCTGCCTGTCTCTTAAACGTGTTCAAAGTTCACAATTGTAGGTATACTGGGTTTTACTCTGGTGGAGGTAAATATAATTTTTTCCTTATTAAGATCACAGACGTCTTCATCCGCTAGAGTACCAAATTTAGAGGGTAAAACTACACAAAACTTGCCATCTAGGTGTGCTATTAGGCGTTTCCCAAACTTTTTATTGACCACTTTTAGTTTATCCACTGAGTACTTTTTATTTACAAAAATATCACACAATTTTACGGTCTGCATAGCGTCAACAATGTTAATCAGTTGCTTTAACTTTTCCATCTGGAACCGCTCTGCAGACACTTATAAATAGATGACCAAGTGACCCTCCGTATATATTCACCCCCAATCAATGCCGGATGTGGAAAGGGGGTCAGATAAAATAAAAGTGAGACATTTCCAAAAGCTCACACTTAATGTTAGACAATCACCGAGAGAGGATACTCCTTCCTCCCTTCCTCATGAGCCGACACGTCACGGGAGGAGTTCCTGACGCCCAGGTCTGCACGCTCCCCAAAAACTCTCACGTCAGTCCCAGACATTTATATCCAACGGGTAAGCATAAAAAAACCAATGGGCACGCATAATATCTATTGGGGCTGGGGAACATATTAAAATCTAATGAGCACACATACAAATCAAATGGGTTAAGCCCATCAGCCCTAGTTAGTGGGTAGGTGGCTCTCCACCCCCGAGTCTGGGGGCATGGTCTCAGGGGTAGGGGAAGGGTTGAAAGGGGGATGATCCTCGGGGCTGTGACAAGTTGTCCTCATAACCACAGGATGTGGGTGGGGGAATAACGGTAAATCAACCGGATGTGGAAAGTAGGTTAATTAGCATCACAATACACACTCTCTATAACGGAAAATATCCTCGGGGCTGTGACAGGTCGTCCTCATAACCACAGGATGTGGGTGGGGGAATAACGGTAAATCAACCGGATGTGGAAAGTAGGTTAATTAGCATCGCAATACACACTCTCTATAACAGAAAATATCCTCGGGGCTGTGACAAGTTGTCCTCATAACCACAGGATGTGGGTGGGGGAATAACGGTAAATCAACCGGATGTGGAAAGTAGGTCAATGAACTCTCCAAATCGGGGTCAATGTCAAATTTGGGTGAGAGGTTCAGTGAGACTATTTCACCCTCAGTACACTTGACGGAGATTCAAACCTCGATCTGCCCATCATCTGCAGTTTATTCTACTGTGTTTGTAGCGCTTTAAACCATGTGACCACTGAAGCGAGTATGTATTTATACTAGCGTATACGTAACATAGGCGTCCCTCGTCACTTTTAAATTACGTAGCAAGCCATTTATTTTTTAATATATTAATCCTAGCACCATTTAATTTAAGGACCACATAAATAAATGGTGTGTTGTGACGCACAGACTTTTTCTCTCTTTAATCTTAGAAACATTTACTAAAAACGTGTAAAATTTCTGAAACGAAGTAATATACACTGTTGCAGAAACAACCCACCAAAGATCGTAAATCTAATAATATACACTGTTACAGAAACATTGAGAAAAGTGGAAGTCTTTGTCCATTATAGAGTATAACAATTAACCTCATATTTCTAAGTAATCCGTAGCATGTATATGGTTTCTTATAGCTCAGAAACTTTTGATTTTATAAAAATATATTCCAAAATAAAATATTTTTAATTTGAATAGTACTACAACTTTACAATAAGTTATTTCGTATCTCAAATAGTTGTGGAGAAATGATTAAAATTGAAAACTTCTGCTTAAGTGACCTCAAAGTAATTTTCACCGAAAAATGAAAGCCACCATATGGTTTGTGATGTTAATCAGCATCTAGATACAAAATGTATTTAAAATCGCCAAAGAGGAATGTGAGAAAATCGATATCTTCTCTTTTTACCCTTAATTAAACTACCCTTAATTTTAGGGTTAGATATATAATTCCAAAAATTCCTTGGTAAAAACTTATTAAGACCCTAGAAACTAGGTTTTAGCCTGATCGATAAAATTATTTAAGCTCTAATCTGATTGTGAGATACAGACAAATAGAAGGATGGACTGATAGATGACATTGCAAACATATGTTTTAGTTTTGTTTCAGGGGGTCCAGTTCTATTGGTTTGATTATCACAATACTTCTCTCTCCTAGGGGTCAAGAGAAAATAAAGTCCTTCCAGGCACCGCACACATGTCCAGTGGAACGAATGTATCTCAAGACATTTTATTCTATTTTTTATTGCATGACTTAAATAGCTTTGACATCTTTTAAATGAACGTCATTTATTTAATGCCCGTACTAAACGGAGGTAAACATGGCCATGCTCTATGAATATTTAATGAGTGCTCGGCAATTTTTCATTGGATATAATGTGCACCGGATCGTTAAGTTGTGTGTGCAAAACAGTTTTAAAGAAACATATATACCGCTTTCAATTATTCACCGGCATAAATTCTAGGAATTTTAATATTTATGGTTTTGATAAAAATCTATGGAAATAATTTCATATAAACCAGCTTCGGTTGCTGCATGGTCCAACGCGCTACTCTTGCAGTAAACTAGACTGCCGATGACGGGGAAATCCAGGTTCGAATCTCGGTAGGCTGTACTGAAGGTGGTTTTTCCAAAATTATTTTCCACTCTTTATCCAGGCAAATGCAAGTTCACTTACTCTAAATATAATCTTCCTAATCCCTAAATTCATTAGCGTAATTATTACATAGGCGTATAACCTGAACATGTAGTAAGACGCGTTGTTAAAATAAAAACACACACATATTTTATAGAACTAGGTCTAGGACTTTTATTGATCTCCTTTGCTACAACGTGGTCGTGAGGTTTAGGGCTTCCCTCCAGCAATAGATTGGATTTCCAGTGCTGGTGACATCGGGGGTAGAATACTGGTTGGGTGCAATAAATGTGTTTTTCCTTAAATTATTTTCCACTCTCTTTCCACGCAAATGCTATTGGGCTAACTCTTAAATGCGTTCTTTCTCGTCCTTATCCCATTAGAGTAATTATAATACATTCGTGTAACCTGACAGAATGCAACAATACTAAAAAATAGTTAAATAACCCTTTGATAAAAGGAGTAATAAAATAAGTCTTAACAATCTTGCCAACAGCGGAGGCTTTCTATGTTACCCCCTTGCCAACCAAACATGCTTAATGAAACTCGTAGTGATTGTTATCTGGAATTGAATGGGTGATCTCGAAGTGGCGAGGAGTCTCTGACGAGGGTTGTATTTTCCACTAAGTGCTGTAAGAGATTGATAGATAGCCTTGTACCTCGAAGTGGCAAGGAGTCTCTGACGAGGGTTGTATTTTCCACAAAGTGCTGTAAGAGATTGATAGATCGCCTTGTACCTCGAAGTGGCAAGGAGTTTCTGACGAGGTTTGTATTTTCCACAAAGTGCTGTAAGAGATTGATAGATAACCTTGTACCTCGAAGTGTCAAGGGGTTTCTGAAGAGGGTTGTATTTTCCACAAAGTGCTGTAAGAGATTGATAGATAGCCTTGTACCTCGAAGTGGCAAGGAGTCTCTGACGAGGGTTGTATTTTCCATTAAGTGCTGTAAGAGATTGATAGATCGCCTTGTACCTCGAAGTGGCAAGGGGTTTCTGACGAGGGTTGTATTTACCACAAAGTGCTGTAAGAGATTGATAGATAGCCTTGTACCTCGAAGTGGCAAGGAGTTTCTGACGAGGTTTGTATTTTCCATTAAGTGCTGTAAGAAATTGATAGATAGCCTTGTACCTCGAAGTGGCAAGGGGTTTCTGATGAGGGTTATATTTTCCACAAAGTGCTGTAAGAGATTGATAGATCGCCTTGTACCTCGAAGTGGCAAGGTGTTTCTGACGAGGGTTGTATTTTCCACAAAGTGCTGTAAGAGATTGATAGATAGCCTTGTACCTCGAAGTGGCAAGGGGTTTCTGACGAAGGGTTGTATTTTCCACAAAGTGCTGTAAGAGATTGATAGATCGCCTTGTACCTCGAAGTGGCAAGGAGTCTCTGACGAGGGTTGTATTTTCCACTAAGTGCTGTAAGAGATTGATAGATAGCCTTGTATCTCGAAGTGGCAAGGAGTCTCTGACGAGGGTTGTATTTTCCACTAAGTGCTGGGCGAGATTGATAGATCGCCTTGCACACAGCCAGCTGGATGTGCTCAACTTGGCTCAAGTTCACGGACAGTGTTAACGATCCTCTCCATGTAGTTTATAAATTAACACTGGACACAGAAGTTGCTACCAAGATATCGTCCCGTCCGAGAACAAAGGTCCACCTTGAAACCGTTCCTTCCGGGACTATAACAGCAGAAATGCTGTAGGAAGGAATCTAAGAAAATACAAACATTATCTTGTGTTTAACAACCATGGCACTGCACACCTTTAGAAGAAGATGTTCACTTTAGTCCATTTTAGTCGATGTGTGTCAATAAAATGAGTTCAACGGCGTAGATTCCGTTTGCAACCCATTTAAGAGTTTCTATTTCTATAAGATAAGCTCAATATTTGCATATAGGTTGTACAAAGCTTAATATTGATTGAAATTCGTCTTTAAAAACGTAAAAGAAGTTTACCCTGTTCAGTTTTCTATTGATCTGTAGGCATATATTGGATTCTGGTATGAAGAAAAGTTTTAGAAAATACAAATAATATTTGTTGGTGTCATCATTGATATGATATTTGATTAATAATGTTACCTATTTTATAAGATTGATAATATATGTCAAAAGTTATATATTTCTTACGTCTAGGCTACAACACTTGGGGCCCAATTTGTGGAAAGATTAACCAGTACTAATGTACCGTTTTCGAGGGGACGTCCAAATGTACTCGTTTTACATTATTTCCGCGGAGGAGCTGTTCATGTCCCGATCCGATGAGATGAGGTGATGTTGACGGTGAGTAAGAGGGTGTGGAATCATTGGAAACACTTAAATCTAGGTGACCTGGCGGTCTAGGGGTTAAGGTGTCAGACTTCTGTGCTAGGGGTCCGGGGTTCAATCCTCGGTCCCGGCAAAGATTTATCTGATTACCAAACCCTTCCTTCACCTCTGACAAGACATCTTGTGAATGTGAGGAATGCCAGGCCTCCACTGTGGTTCGGATTCCACGTTAAACTATAGGTCCTTCATTTCATCTCACAATCACCCTACCATCACACATTAGCGTAAGTGCGTATAACCCGTACGGGTAGTAAGACGCGGTGCTAATAATATTAATAATAATAATAATAACTTAAATATACTTTTATCCTAATTAACCAAAGCATGGTGACCGTTGGGGTAATTTTCCTATCGGGAAAAATACCCAGAATACCAACTGGGAATATAACCCAGGACCTCTTGACTTAGCCAGGTATACAAACCACCACACCGCGGGGATGGTTATTACTTGAGGTATTAATATATAAAAGTAGTTTTAATCGTGTTTGTGACGGCCATTAACTGTTCTTAACAAAATCTTACTTATAGGCAAAGAAACACACTAACAGATCACTAATTGCGTTAAGAAAAGCCTATTTTTTTTATTGCCGTAATAGATTATCAGAATGGAACCCAATTGAATTCATCCCAAATAGATAACATAATATAGGACTTTTATTTTAAAATGTATCTCAAGACAAAAATAAAAAGTAAGGAAACTAATTGCAGAATGGAACCCAATTGAATTCATCCCAAATAGATAACATAATATAGGACTTTTATTTTAAAATGTATATCAAGACAAAAATAAAAAGTAAGGAAACTAATTGTATTTTTATTTTCGTCATTAGTAGGATAAATTAGTATTAATTATATTGAAAAGTAAAACATTTATCTTCATATAAACTATCCAAATTTATAGGGCATATTTTAAGGCCCTTTAGTACAATAGTATGATATTTCGCTTTCAAAGCGAACTAAGGATTGCTTGTCAGGTGGACCATGGCTGCTTTCTAGTACTGTTTAACTCTCAAGTTATTTTGGAGGAGCTTGTTTTCGTGTTGGTATTGTGTTTTGATTACTAGTTTATAGTTAACATTAGATAAAATTAATATTACATTGGCACAATGGTTTAGTTAAATACTCCTGAAAATAAACTGTGCCAAGTAAGGTTCCGATTGGTTGATTCTTCTTTGGGAGTGGCGGAGTTGCAGATAGATGACTTTCACATACTCGACTCTTCAACAGTCAAAAGGTACAGAGGTGCGATAGGCACTCCTTCTGGAATACCCGGGTTTATATCCATTATTATAATAAAATATATAAATTGATTTTATTAATAAATCTAAGTCGAGTAATGTGATACTTGTTTAATATAAAATAATATATTGATAGGATACATGGATACCTAACACCAGAAATAACATTAATCTAGCACTATAAAATAAATATATATTGTCTATCACCGCGTCTTACTACCGGTTCAGGCCTATACGCACATATTCTAATAATTCTACTGTGGTAGATAAGAGGAAGGAAATATTTTAGAGTTAATCCACCCGCATTTGCGTGGAAGGAGGGTGAGAAACAGTTTATGAAAACACCGCCCATAATAGATCCAAGGATGTGACGTCTTATCAAGCCTGTTCAATGTTACTGGTCGCGTGAATCATAAGTATAGCGTCACACAATAAGCGAGTTTTCGCGATTGACTTGGTCACGTCTTGGTATCGAGAGTCTACGACCAAGTGGTTCTGACCAAGGTGGCACGCGAACATGTTTTGAGATTTTTTATTAAACAAAAATGGTGGTTGGGGTGGAGTGGATCCAACAACTGGTAGATGAATTTAATATGTAATCCTACTATGTACTGCAAATCGACGGAAAATGAGATATTTAATTTTATACTTAGTTAGATTGGTGCTTATTTTGACTAGTCCTAATATTTACACACTATATCAAGCTAAACGTAGCTACCCCAAAAAAACCTAAAGATAACAAGAAGTATGTAGTAATATTAAATAGACCTAGATAATATAGCACTCTATTTTATCCATAACTAGACGGTTTTTAAATACCTTCTTACTGTCATGTATTTTTACTTAGTAATTGCTGTTCATTTTATTGTACAAAAACTTAAAGTCCGTTGACTTCGAAGTTATACTCGCTTAAATCTAACATAGGAAGTTATGCTGTTTGGAAATTGGCGCATAAATTATCAGCACTTTGGTAATTAGCATACTGTTTAGCCTGCTCAAGGAAAGCGTTACAAACCAGGCTCTGGTATCGTCTCGGTCATAAACATTTCATTGACAATGATACCAGGTCAACCGTGGAAACACTGTTGTTGTAAACATCGATACCAGGTCAACCGCGAAAACACTGTGGTTGTAAACAATGATACCAGGTCAACCCGGAAACACTGTGGTTGTAAACAATGATACCAGGTCAACCACGGGAGCACTGTGGATGTAAACATCGATAACAGGTCAACCGCGGAAACACTGTGGTTGTAAACAATGATACCAGGTCAACCGCGGAAACACTGTTGTTGTAAACATCGATACCAGGTCAACCACGAAAACACTGTGGTTGTAAACAATGATACCAGGTCAACCACGGAAACACTGTGGTTGTAAACAATGATACCAGGTCAACCACGGAAACACTGTGGTTGTAAACATCGATAACAGGTCAACCGTGGAAACAGTGTGGTTGTAAACATCGATAA
>CABEEJ010009550.1:0-17977 GCA_901482245.1 Timema douglasi
ATTCCTAATCCATTAGCGTAATTAGTACTTAAAGCGTATAACCCGAACGGGTAGTAAGACGCGGTGCTAAATATTATTATTAATTTACAACACTTGTTGCCAACATACAGGATTGAGAAAGTTTTTCCTCTCCGTCTTCCACACAGTCCATTTCATTCTACTTGTCCCATGCAGATTGTTTACCATCTCTTAGTACACTAAATACAATGGTAGCTTGGGTATATGAAATAAAGGGGACATACCGATTTTAGATAACCAACGGTTTAGATGGTTTTTAAATTTGAGTCGTGGCCATTAGAATAACTTTTTTTTTGTAAACTTGTTTTATGATGATAAAATTTATTAGAAATCTATACAATACCGTATATATATTATACTCAAAACTCTGATGTTTTTGTTTAAAATTTGAAATTATTTTTACAGTTTTTTTTTACCACTCCATGCTTTCTTCGACAAATCATAGAGCAATCTGTGAAAGTAAACCCAAATTTTATTGCTCATAGGCTAAGAAGGATATGAACATACGATGAAATATAAATTCCCTGGTCTGAAAATAAATTGTGGGATTCTTACCTCTTAATGCTTTGAACCTGTTATCCTGAGTGATTCAGCCCGGTCCTCCATTGTCCATATCAACAGATTCCAGCGCTCCGACACAAATCGTGTCTTGTTCTGGAGTCGTTATCCAAAGATTGGCTTCCTCTCGCATTGCTTTCATATCCAGGAACCTTTTACAACATAATCTCTTCCTCGGTTAAGTTAATTTCTCTCTTTCTGGAGGGTTATATCACTCGCTTTCTCCCGGTTTGTTTTAGTCGTTTCTGAATTCTGGGTAGACTCTGTAAGAGTATAAAATCCTATAAAAATTAAATTAAGTCTTTTCTGTCTAAAAAATAAATAAAAGAAAAGAGGCGTAGATTGACATAGACTAGGCTTGATCAGAAGATCTATCACTGTTCTAACAAGTCTCGAGTATCGGCCTATTTCGCTAAATTGTGTTTCACAATATTTAGTCAGTCATGGCCATCACTTTTCCATTTCTTCATAAAAATAGCAATAATAAACACATACGATATCTTGTCGTGCGCAAACTATTATCACAAACGATAAACAAAGCCGTGCCAATATGAACGCACCATTTACCTGTTTGTTAGAACGAGCGAGAGAGCCCCGAGCAGACCGAGGCTACTTCCTCTCTGCCCCCGTCCTACCACCACACGCTACCAAGTTCTGAAAGGGGAGCCCCACCCACATACGAGGAAGCCATAGATCCCAATGGTGAGTGAGCTACACGAGCATCGATATGATGTATTTGGGGTAATATACCTTGAGGCCACCAACCGTGGCTATAGTATACATTACACGGTGACCTGGCGGTCTAGGGGTAAGGTGTCGGACTTCTGTGTTGGAGGTCTGCGGTTCAATCCTCGGTCCCGGCACAAATTTATCTGATTACCAAACCCTTCCTTCACCTCTGACAAGACATCTTGTGAATGTGGGGAAATGCCGGGCCTCCACCGTGGTTCGGATTCCACGTTAATCTGTAGGTCCTCCATTTCATCTCACAATCACATCACCCTACTATTACACATTAGCGTAAGTGCGTATAACCCGAACGGGTAGTAAGACACAGTGCTAATAATAATAATATATTATACATTCATACTTTCTTTAGCTTATATAATTAGCTATTAATTGACTGTCTTTAGAAGCAACCAGTTGAGCAATGTCTAATAACACGCAATGTGCATGTTGACACAAGGAAGTTTTTATATTTATTCGAATATATAAACATTTGTTTACTTATTAAAGATTTTAGGAATCAAAGACCTTTAAAATTGAATGTGAATCCACAGTAAGACAATGTTTAGCATGTTAGTTACTATTTATATAATTTAAGAATCAGGGTAATATGAACAAAATTACCTTAAAGAAATACCTCTTATATTATTCTCTCCTTGTTTCTAAGATCCTAAGTTTATTCCCTGGATCTCAGGGGTGTAGTCATAAATTTAGCAGTGACGGAACGCAAGGCCGTATCTATTCCGAAGCTGGGGGCGGGGTCAGCGGGCAGTCCCCCAACCGCGGAGCATTTTTGTTAAATGGTTACTAAGGCTGAAACTTACTTAGCGCACTTCCCCTAATATTCCAAAAATTTGCATAGGGCACAGTAAATTTCAACAGAATTTATAATTGCCAGGCCTCCACCGTGGTTCGGATTCCACGTTAAACTGTAGGTCCTCCATTTCATCTCACAATCACCCTACCAATACACATGTGCGTATAACCCGAACGGGTAGTAAGACGCGGTGATAATAACAGAATTTATTGATTCATAGTATTAAAAAATGTTATAACATAATATTGCTATAAAATCAATTAGCCTAGTTAACTTAAAATTGCATAGTATGAAAGTTAGTAAGAACAATAATATGTCTTGAATATTTTTCCATGAAAAGCAGTGCCGGAACGACGTTCCCACTCCAATACACCCCTGATGGATCCATCAGAGCCATCACTCCTTTTGATCTATGGCTCGACTAATCACTAACTCAGTTTTTAACTTGTTCCATCACCAATGAAAAGTGTCTTATATCAGAATGTCTATAGCTCCTATATCAGAATGTCTATAGCTCCTCTATCAGAATGTCTATAGCTCCTAAATCGGAATGTCTTGTAGCGCCACCCCCCTCGTACGACTCCTTGTTTGGAAGGGTACGAGAGGCTCACAAGGCGTCCAAAGGAGTGTTCGAGTTCCTCAAAAATGTCATCATTCTGCTGTTGGGCACAAGTAAGTCACATTTGTGTTTTCGAAAAAAAAAAAAAAAAAGCTAAAAATATAATTTGGCCAAAATTTTGTAGAGGAGAAAGTCAAATGGAACCCAAATTTGGTTATATATAAACTAATGCTCAAGGACTAAGAAATGTATTACACAGTTTGGTAATAAAATTTATTCCTTATTTGCCATAATTTGGAGACATTTCAATAAATATTTAATAAAACGCTCTTGAAAACATATAACCACTTTTGAATGTTTCTGAAACATATTTTTTTTTTAAAGAAACAATTTTTTTAAATGCATCAGGTAAAATGTTATAGAACCAGTTGGATACACGCCACTGTAGAATACATTCAAATTAAACTCAGAAAGTTAAAAGAATGTTGAAATCAAATTTTATTTTATTTTAAATTTTTAGTATGTTCTTGTTGGTATGATGGAGGACATTGCTTTTTTTTTTTCGTGTTTTGAGATAGCAACTTGTCAGATAAAGTCAATTGTTTTAGTAAATGCTAAATACCACATTTATGGAAGATTATTTGGAACAGAGTACTAGGTTAAATCATGGTTAAAATTAGTAGGGATAGACAGCACTTACTTGAGTGATGTGTACTATAGTATCACTCAGGTAAGTGCCAACTATCCCTCCTGATATATAAACAGTCTCTACTATAGTATCACTCAGGTATTAGCTGTCTATCCCTCCTAATTTTAACAGTACTTACGGAAGAGTAACTTTGGTTTGTATTTCAGTTGGCTGCACTGTCATCCTGGGAGTGACCATAATAGTCCCTATCTGTATGATTGTCATTGGTGCCATCTACCTGAATGACTGTCCACAGGGCGAGTACATCCCCATCTACTTGCTTGTCGGAGGTGAGTAATGTCCGACTCACCCTCGGCCCGTCACAAATAAACCAGCCGTAAAGTCAAGCTTGAGTGTGACAGTCTAAAAGAATTATCGGTCTGATGTATTGAGGGTGGTTTTTATACTCTCCCTCCATGCAAAGGTGGCTACACTTTCTCTTAATTATGCCTTCCTCATACCCACCCACTCATTAGTGTGAATATGTAGACCAGACCGCCTGACAGAGAAATAAGACGTAATAAACAACAGAAATAATTATGTTTACTTGGACTAAGATACCATTGAGAATTATTAAAACTGGACCTAAAAGGTGGTTCTTTGGGGGACAAGGGGGTATAAAGGTGGCCCATTGTGGTACAAGGGGGTATAAAGGTGGTACAAGGGGGTATAAAGGTGGTCCATTGTGGTACAAGGGGGTATAAAGGTGGTCCATTGTGGTACAAGGGGGTATAAAGGTGGTCCATTGTAGTACAAGGGGGTATAAAGTGCGGCCTGGCGTAGGTACCAGCTCTTGCTGGTTGTGAAGTCGTCAGAAATTTGTCGCAGTTTCTCAAGATGTAGGACATCACTGTTGATCAGATCTTTTTTGACAAACTACAAGTATCACTATCCAGTGATAACAGACGTTACTGACCTGTTACAGGGGGTTTTGGCGTCCTGAAGCAGCTGCTCCACCTGTCAGCGCGGGTGCGTCAGCGAGAGGAGGAACAGGAAGAAGAGAGACTGCGCCAGTCCCCCACCCAGACCCTAATCAACTGCTTCATGCTCGGCTGGTTCATTATCGGTGAGATCTCGAACCGGGGAGTCCTTCTTCTAGTCTCGGAAACTTCTAACGATCAAAGATATCTCTGATTCAAGTCAGGAAAAAAAGCCAACAATTTTTAAAGTTTTGATTTGGAATTTGTATTATCAATTATATTCAAAAAGCAGTCCCCACCTCTTTGTCCAGTGTCAGCAGTGTGAAGCGTGCTCATCCCTATCGCCACGTATAGCAATATTTTAAAAAGAGTCCATTTGTTCTAATTTTACTAAAAAACCTCCTCAGATTCTTACAAATATTATTGGATATAGAAAGTCATGGAACTCGCAAGATTTTTCTGATTTCTTATATTTATTTAGTTTTGTTCTTGCAGTTTTTGGGGGTCTGTACATCCTACGTTCCCCTTCTCAACATAATATATATTTGTAAATTTGAAAAGTGACACCTGAATACGGGAATCAAACTCGGGACCCTTGACTTAGTGTCTCTTACCACTGAACTATCCAGAATTTGTCGAGTGTTCAAGCTCACTCTTCATTCATAGTTTATTATTATTATTATTAGCACCGCGTCTTACTACCCGTTCGGGTTGTACGCACTTACGCTAATGTGTAATGGTAGGGTGATTGTGAGATGAAATGGAGGACCTACAGTTTAACGTGGGATCCGAACCACGGTGGAGACCTGGCATTCCCCACATTCACAAGATGTCTTGTCAGAGGTGAAGGAAGGGTTCATTCCTAGTTAAAGCAAAGATTCCGTCTATTTATAATAGTTATTATGTTCCTAGTGCTAGCCGAGGGTTGATCCTGGGTCTTTTTTTTCCCCCCAGGCTCCGTGTGGGTGTACAAGGAGTTTGAACCCAACTATGATCCCACGCGAGGGAAACATTGCAACCGCACTTTATACCTGTTTGCGTTCTGGCTGATAACGTCTGTGTACATTGTCCTCGGGGTGATCACCATGTGCCTCTGTAGTATCAGCGTGGCTTCCATCGCTTTCCAGAGGGAGGTCTGAGGCTCGCTGGTGAGTCTCGAACATTGTCAACAACTCGCCAACTAGAAACACATCCAAGCGGGGTTCATTTGTCACCATCAAAAATAGGATTGGTTTATTAGTTGTTTTTTTTAACTTTAAAATATTTATTTTTGAATTGTATTGAATTTTTTTTTAAATAATGTAAACTAGTTTTTTGTTTAAAAAAAAAAATTAGAATCATAAATTTGCACCACGATGTGATGTCTGATTCGAGCTGCCGTGGTATGAAAACCAACAATGACGGTTATAAAAGCTACAAGATATACTTTCATGTATTCATACTTCAAGTGATGTGATCTGTAACTGTTATTCTTTATAGAAATTATCTAACTAAGGATCCCGAGTTTTATTCTCAACCTTTTTTGTGCTCTCATTGTCGTTTAACCATAACACATTGAACCCGCTGTAGCCCCAGGAACACACCGCAACACTTTGAGTCTCGGCAATCATAAAATATATTTTTTTATTTGATGAACCAATTATTGCTTGAGAGATTTAAATTTTGCGAGACGTGTTTTTATGAACTTTTACTTAGAACAATATAATGGCTGGATTCAATAAACATACAAAATAAGAGGGGACTAAATATTTTCACAAGATTGATGACTTGGCCTCGAGTTAAAAAATAACATTCCCGTAATAAAAAAAAGTTATTTCGGCCTAGTAACTTTTTTTCTCTCGACTAAAGAACATAGGTAAAAAATATGTATGATATTATAACAACCAAATTTTGATTAAATACAAAAGAAGAAAAATAATTTAATGCATAAGAAAGCTCTTTGATATTTCTTGTAAACTCTTAAATTTGATTTGTTATTGGTATTTAAAGTTTAGCCATAATTTTTATTTTTGCATTATACCACTTATATTATAAGTTGATTTGTTACTATTTTAACCAAAAAACAAATATATTTTATACTGAATTATAACGTATTATTTAATGAAATCCAATAATTTTATTTCCCACAAATGAGGGTATCTACAATTAATTATTAAAGATGTCATGAATTTGTTTATAAAATATATGGTGGTAAGTCGTCACTCTCTCGATAAACTGGCCTACTAATGTTCCAAATATCTCTCTGTTTTTTCCAAACAGCTGTCTTTGGTGAAATATAGAGCTTCCTCTGGCGAGTCGATGTGTTGGCCGCTCTTTGGTCTTCTGTGTTGTTCCATATTATTCATAAATATATTCGCTTCAAGTCTGTATAGTTGACGGAGGCATTTACATTGGGCTTTGATTTGTTTGATATATTAATTTACTGTTATCATGTAGGGTAACGCCTAATGCCACTCATCGCTTAAAATAATGTATTTTTTTGATTTGTTTTGTTCTTATTTTGAACCAATCTAAAGGAATGTTTGATCTGTTAGATTTACATCAGTATTTTCACTAGACTATAATTGATATCTATTAGCCAACTTTTAGTTAAATAACTTTCTAATTATCACTTCTTTTTTATTTCTCAAAAAACCATATTTAAAAATAAATTTTTAATGCATAGACACAACCAACATTTTGTGAAGAGTAATTTTCACAAAAAATCTTACTCTGCACATTAAAACATTACTAAAACAATTGAAAGTTCAGTATGGAATTTTATATTAATAATTTATATGTAAAATAAAACTAAATACATTTTTTCCCCCCTTTAAAAATTTATAACTTGATCATGCTCTCTTTTATTGATTTAAAAGTGAATTGACACACCGTTGATGAACACACACTGTCGAATATTTCTCCGAAGTTTGTTCCACTAAGAGTTCCTTCTACAGCGCACAGCGAGCCCTTGATGTAATCTCGTTATCGATGTGAACAAACCAGGGCTGGGCAAACTTTAGTCGGCTCCAGGGCCAAATATTGAAACGGTTTGAAAGTGTCTGATGGCCAACTTTGTAAGTCACAAGTGTTTGAATCTAGTCTGGGATATATCGATATCTGATCTTCAAAGGGGTGCAAAGACAGACACAGTACGAGTGGTTTGATGTCACAATAATTATACACGACGCTAGCAAACATTATTTCCTATTAGAAGCAATTTTTATACTAAATGATCCGCCATTTAGCTACGAGACAAAATGTTTGGTTACTAAACTTGACAAGAAACCAATTTGAGAAATACCCGAGCTTGTATTGCTAGTTCTGTATTATGGAGTTATTAGAAAGACAGACGGATCAGCCGCAGACCATAGTTTACACAGCCCTGGATTAGACTCCTTAGGACTATTTATACCAACTCAAATTTTTTTTTAAATTTTAATACATTTTTTTACAATTAAAGTAGTCTTCATTTTTGAGACACACATAGCTTCATATGTGGAAGATGGTACGAAAAATAATTGGTTCCCCCCCCCCCCCCCCCCCCNTCCCCCCCCCCCCCCCATCCTTATTCTATGGGTACAATTAACAATTATTTGTAATTATATAATTAGAAGAAGGAGTTGTAATAATATATAGAGCTATGTATCGTGAAAGAAAACACTTTTTCCTAAAGAGTTTTATTTATTAACAATCTATAACGAGGCCGTCGGCTAAATAGTTGTTAAAAAAGGAGCTTACACATTCTCACTGAAAAACTGAGAAATAGAAGATCACAGAGACACTATCATACACTTTCTTCAACCACACACGTGAGATTTCCCTCCACAATAATTACTAATGCTATAACATGGTTTAAATTAGGAGGGATAGCCAGCACACTTACCTTGGTGATACTGGAGTAGAAATTGTTTAGATATAACACTAAAAAACACATAAACACATTTTTAAGGACAAGTTTTCACTGTCACAGACAGCTTCATCAGTCTACTCTCCTGACCTGATGAAGCTCTCTGTGACAGTGAAAGCTTGTACTTAACAATGTGTTTATGTGTTTTTTAGTGTTATATCTAAACAATTTCTACTCCAGTATCACCAAGGTAAGTGTGCTGGCTATCCCTCCTAATTTAAATCATGATTTAGCCTAGTGATCCATACCACATAATGCTATAACAATAATTGTTTTTAGTACTGAAAACAGGAGATGTTAGGTTTAGGCAAAGGTTTATTTATTTTTGCCTGAAAACTACACCTGGGTAACTTGATGGTAGATAGAGCATAGTCGCGCCAAACCAAACGTCCCGGATTTAATTCTCACCTCTACTCGCCAATTTTAAAGACGGATAACATCGTTGTCTTTTAAGTTACCTCTAAGATCTTGTAGGTTGTCCTAGGGAGGATATTTGTAATGTTGGCTAATATTTATCATATTATAGAATTCGTTCAGTTCTTGCCATGTTTTTTTAAATGTTTATTACTATTAATTTATTGGAATATATATATATATATTCCATGCAGAAGATGTCATGTCGGCCAAAGAGGCCTCGAACAACACAACGAGAAAATAGAATCGATAAAATATCTCCATCAATATTAGTCAGAGTGATTTAAAAAAATCTAGTGGTTTTAATTAATTTTCTTAAAATGGAAAAAGTTTAGACAATACATAAAAATAAACTTGTGAGATGTAAAAAAAAAAGGATTATGAATCAAACACAAACTGGTTTTGTAAAAAAACATAATAAATAATAATGAAAAAAATGCCAAGAAACTGAATGAAAATTAACACTAAACATAAAGTAAAGAATGTACTTCCTAAGGATTATGTATAGAGCCCTTCAATTATTCAAATCCTTAATGAAATTTGAAATTCCTCCAAAAATGTTTATCCAAATTTTTTATATTCTGGGAAAAACATAATAACCAGTCTCCGGACAGTTAATTTATCACTCAGAGTAAAATCAGACCAATTTAGACCAGGTAAATTAAATATTTAGTCATATTTTCTAAGATAGGTACTGATTCCAACAAACTTAACTGAGAATTAATTATATTATATTATATTATATTATAATAAAGCTCAACTGTATTGTTTAGTATTCAAGATCTTCTTTTTTTCCTTTCCACGGGTGTTTCTCTATCACTTTTTATGTCTCATTAGTATAGTTTAAGATATGTTATAAATTATTTCTTTGTTTTAACAACTAACTCAGAATCTAGTCGCTCTCTGACACTTTCTTGTAATATAAATATTGAGCAAATTATAAGGCTGGATTCAATAAACCATTGTAAATTGCTGTGTGAACATTTAGCCACGTATGTTAGTTATTGTATTAATAATATTTAGTGTAATCTGCCATTAAGCTAAGAAGTGTCGCCATTTTTAACTTCTACTGCGGACATGCACACCATATTGTTTTTTGAGACTGATTAATGAGTAGACGGAAGAAAACGATGTTTAAATATTCTGTACTTTACTATTAGTGTTATTTTTGGTAAGTATGGGAGGGGAAGGGGGGGGGGAGGGGGGTAGCAAATAAGTACACTCAAATATATTGTAAAAGATCTGATGTTATGTTCTTTCAAACCAAATTCATTTTGTCATGTTCTTTGAAATCTTTCTTAACTTGACTAATGAACTTTTTTTTAAAAATATTCCCACGCTTGTTTAAAGATTGTCAAGACACATTTATGGCTAGTATTTTTATTTTTTGTATGTTTTTTTGATTGTACATTTAACATTCGAGCGTTGTTTCTGTAAATCGTAAAGTTGTTACAACTCTGCCGAAGGAGTGCGGAAGTTAGTGTTTGTCTAATGGTCCGTGTTAAATAATTGATTGAGAATAGTGTTTTTTTTGTAACCACACGTTTTGTGTAATATGGATGAGACCCGATGCTTAGAACGAGTTTTTAAAACATAGAAAAAGGGAAAAATACAATACTAATGTAAACAATAACGAGACTATCTTGATATTAACAGAAACCGAGGTTTTAGGTCTAGTTTATTTACCCTCCTATCATACCACATCTAAATCCTTTGTTTTTCATTTCATACTAATTTTCTCCTTGTCAAAACATATTACAAACATTTATTTAATTTTTTTATATATAGTTTTTGAATTTTTGTACTTTTACTGTGAAAAAAAAAAGTTGAATATTTAAAATGTACTAATTAGTGTTAAAAATAATAAAGTATTGAGTTATTTTGCAAATCTAAGGCTGTAGGATGTTGAACTTCCTTGGAACAATATCTTTGTTGCAACTGCACTTGTTTCAAGGTCACATTATTATTTAGTTTAACCAATTACACAAATTTAATTTATTTTTTGTATATTTGTGTGTGTGTGTGTATTACAAACAGTTCTTGTAACTATTACATAGCAGTAGGAAAGTAATATTTGAATAGAATAAACCAAGTTTTCATTGTTAATTCTGTTCTCCCGCTCTTGACCAGTGATTGGACATACGATCAATCAAAGTGTTGAAGATGAGTTATATGTACGCCCATCCAGGATTTAAGCCCTGACCCTTTCACCAGACAAGATTAGCCTGATGCTTAGTCTGTGCGCCCGCCAGTATGGGCGCTTCAAGTACCGGTGAACTCATTTAGCCATTTTTCACTCGTCACTATTTCAAAGTAGCGACTGTTAGCGTGGTGGGATTTTCACCTGAAAGGTTGGCACACACACACACACACACACGATTGAACACACCGCATAATTTTTTACCCATAATCTTTTTTTTCACAAAATTCACCATCTTTATCCTGTTTATTTATTTTAATTTAAATGGTCACCACTAACATATATGGACATTAGAGAATCGCAAACTATTATTTAAATTGAATTAATTTTACTTAAAATATCATCATTGTTGAAACAAAGTGGTCATAAAAAGTTCATATTGATATAATTTTTAAGTTTTTTTTGTGCCGGTGGAAATTGCCGAAGAGTTGAATATAATTGCCAATTGGTATTTTGGTTTAGATGTTCCTACTTTAAGTTCACACTGAACGCTATTGAGTCATACAAGAACTTATAAACTCTGTGTGTTTGAAACATATAACAGGTTGATAATTCGTGTCAAAATCTTGGTTTACTTACAAAATGGTCAATATCCTTTTATATTTCTCCATCCCACTGGTTTTAATTGTTAAATTAAGAATAAACACACTTCTTTAACAAATTGATGTTATTAACTTTCTAATGTAAACATTTGTTGGACACAAATTTTAGCAAACCTTTTTTTCTCTCGTTTCATAAAAATGGTTCATAATCATATGTTTAATATGTCCTTACCACTACCATAAACAATTTCAAAATTTATGTTTGCATGTATTTAACTACGGATCATAATATTATTTTCTTTAAAAGAGAGGAGGTTAAAAGATTGTAATTGTGTCATTTAATGTTCCTTAATATTGGCATAAGCACACGATGCACCTTGTTGCGTGCATTATAGCTAGAATGTGCGAGTAGACAATTGGAGTCAAGTATGAGTCTAATTTTAGTTTGAGTACTACAAATAATATTTATATAAAAAAAATAAAAGTCAAGCTGAATTCCAACCACAAACACAATAATTCTTTTTAAGAATCAAAAAGTTTTTTTAATGAAAAAAAAATCTGATATTAATGTAGCTTTTACAAGTTGTTTTAATTTTAAATCAGATCGAATAAAAGAATCAAGGATTCGTTTGTTTTGAAATAATAGCTTGGAATTGAATCGAATTAATTGAACTCGTTGGCAGTCGAATGTCTCGTAATAGACTGAACTGCAAATGATGGAAGGGGACAGAGGTTTGAATACTGGATGGAGGACTTTTTTCCTGAATGCTTTTCCCACTCTTCCTCCTTGCAAATGCATGTGTATTTAATCTAAATTAACATTCCTAACTTTACACTTCATCCGCTACTGTTTCTAACCTGTGGCATAGGTCAGTTTTTTATTCGAGCCATATATTTCCCACTATCGGCCTGCTAGGCCTGTCGTAGCTTCATATGCCTTATAATCTAACTTAAGACCAGGACAGCCACAACATCCAGTCCCCAGAAATTAATTTATCAATATGAAAAGGGTAAACCCTTATTTCATCAATGATAAAATTTTTCAGCCATGCCAGGAATTGAACCTGGGACCTTTAGCTCAGTAGTCAGACGCGCTACCAACCGAGCCAAGGTGTCGGATTCCATCCCCGACTCATTATTAGCGTAGTTAGTACACGTGCGTGTGGTCTAAACGGGCATAAGACGCGAGAAGGGGTTTGTGCTCCTTATAAAACTTACTGAATGCTCGAATTTGGAACCTACACATCCATAATATTATAGAAGATTAATTTTGAAAAGGGACTGACCGAACAATATTTGATGGTTTCACAGTTTTTTTAAAATTGTTGTTGATTGAGAATTATGTTTAAACAACAAATCAAGTCATTTATACATTTGTGTGTTCTACTCTCAATTTAAAAAAAATTTATAAAAAAATGTTATTATATTTTTGTAGGCCTACTCCGAGTATCAAATGACTGATCACTTTTGCCCAATTGAAAAATTAATTGTATCTACATTTGTCAGAAGTATTTGGTTAAACATATATTTCCTTTAACGAATTATAAACATGATTGATGTGAATTATTTATTTTTGCTTTATATTATAAATTGAATATTTATTTTAATTACAAGAATATTAATTAAATTATTGATTATTTAAAAAAAGTATATTAATTTTTTTTTACAAACTGCAAACTTATTTCTCAACTCATTACATACTTATTTAACATAATATTTGTGGTAAATATTGCAAAGAAAAGTATAATTTCCTATTATTCATTCAAACTTATATATATTGGCTTTTCAAAATAACAAGCCTTCATAACTAAACTGTGAACAATTTGTCAATGTTAAATCTTGTATGTACAATCACATATTCTAACAAGATATCTGCATGTATGCTTCTACCATTAATGTTGTACTATTGTAATAGTCCATCAATTATATTTCTCTGATCTGTTTTATCGCTCGAAGATTACAAATTCTCAAAACTGAGCCAAAACGTAGCTTTCTACTGTTTTGATATATATTTCTCTATAAATTGTACATGCATATATATTTAGAAAAACTGTAGTGCATCGAGACTAATTTGTGAAATAGTATTTTTTTAAAAAAAAAAACCCCATCAACATTTTACAAAGTAGATAATGGTCTTGACAACATTTTTAATGTTGATTGGTGATAGGTGCAGCTCTAACTCTACTGACCAATAGAGTTCAAAGAGTCATCAGAGCTTTCCCATAGTTAGTTTCAGAGTTAAATGTTTTTAGTTTGATTCCAAGACATTAAATTGATCCTTAATTCCTTCCACCACATTTTTACTTCATACATAATATTAATATATATTAATAAATAAATACACTTCACTCAAAGATTATTCCAGATGTTTATGTTATTTTATTTTTGTATCAATGTTTTGTACTGTATACATTGTAATAATTTCCTAAATAAAATTATATATATATATAAAAAAAAGTTACTGTTTCATTTGTTAATACCTTTTAGCTTCATTATTAAGTTTTTTAATAATATTCATATTTATTTGGTAAGGAGTAATACATTATAAGGTTAGATTTTCTTACCCGCCTCGGTGGCGTAGTTGGCTAACGCACTAGTCGTGTTGAGCTCGACTGCTGAGGACGAGGAGATCGAGGTTCGAATCTCGGATCGGGTGAACTGGGGGTGGTTTTTCCTAAATGGTTTTCCACTACACGCAAATGTGGGTTCACTTCCTCTAATTCAACCGTCCAAATTCCTAATCCATTAGCGTAATTAGTACTTAAAGCGTATAACCTGAACAGGTAGTAAGACGCGGTGCTAAAATATTATTATTAAATTTTCTTTGATATTGTTTTTATTTTTTAAATAAGAAGGGAATTTAAAAAGACTAAGATAATATAACCTTATCCTTAATTATTAAGGTATAATGGGCCTATATTTCTAAAAATACCACATGAATCTTCGCAGCAATTTGGCTTTGAACCACACTTGGGTATCTATATATTTATTTACTTACCAGCGATTGGTTTTTTTTGGTCCTTTTTAAGGTGAAGTTATTTAAACCTTAACCGACATATTAGTTTACAAATTCGTAGCTCTGTAAACACGAGAGTGAGATAAACAGATACTACAGTAGCCCCACGGCTTCTTTGGTGCTAACTGACAGCTCACAGCTCACTTCTGACAGTCAACATTTAGGTATATACAGTATCCCCGTGGCTTCTTTGGTGCTGACTGACAGCTCACAGCTGACTTCTAACAGTCAACATTTAGGTATATACAGTATCCCCGTGGCTTCTTTGGTGCTGACTGACAGCTCACAGCTGACTTCTGACAGTCAACATTTAGGTATATACCTAAATTTTAACTGTCAGAAGTGACAGCTGCTAAAAAAAGGTTTTTGCAGATCATATGGTTCGGCGTAGGGATACATAATTTGGTCTGGTAACTTTTCAAAGCCGTCAGCTGTGAGCTGTCAGCACCAAATAAGCCGTGGAGCTACTGTACCAAACCCAACTGACGGTAACAACCGTTGACTCGGTTTGTCATACAATCAAAGGGATATGTTTCAAATTATATTAAGACATGATGAAAACCGATATCATGACATGGAACATCGAACCCTGGACCTTTGAATTAGTGAATAAACGCTATTATGATTGAGCTAATCAGACTACCTGTGCTCGGGGTAATTCATCGTTAATAGTTTTAAGGCAGCGTCTGTGATGGATGTGTGAGAGTGATCGGCCATTTGAGAGCTACCAGAATAATATCTAATGAAAGTGACAGGTGGTCTGTGTTCATTAGTACCTCCAACCGAGATTCAAACCTGGATCTTCCTGTCATCGGCAGTCTAGTCTACTGTGAGAATAAGCGCCTTAGACCATGTGGCCACAGAAGCGGGGGTTAATCAATGTTGACAACAACAAAATGTACTTGTATTTTTTTTTCTTTTCCAAAACATTCTTATCAAAGCCATGGGGTTGCTGAATGCACAATAGATGGAAATGATTAAATGTGTGGAGGACAGCTTGTCTTCACAACGGTCAGGATTCGAAACCTTGTCAGCTCCCACTCTCTCCCTCCATACAAATACAAAACATTTCCTCTAAATCCTCCCCTCCTCATCTCTACCACATAAAAAATAAATCTGGACAGATAGTAAGATATGGTACAGCAAAAAAAAAACAATTAATAATAAAGGTGGGAATATTTTGCTGCCAGCATCCGCCTGGAGAGAGTCCAGGAAATCACACTGTACCGGGTTGAGGATTGAACTCCTCTCTCGAAAAAGTCGGTCCCATAATCCGTCCAATCAACCTTTGGCCGGTAAAACTTTTAGCGGTCCACATCTCAGCAACAAAAAACCATCCACTGATCCCTGGGTAACGTAGGGCGGTAGTGGTCTAACTACCTCACAGACACCCCTTTAAAAACCTCACTGACGACGCCACTGCATCCATCAAGTCTTGAAGAGAAAACATCCTCTTGCGACCGAGTGTGAAAAAAAAAAGACCGTTCTCGTCTTTACAAAGAGTTGATTTTACCTCCCCTTACTGCGTTCTGAGAGGGGAGTCACGCATGCGCAGACTCTCCCTCCCTCCCTCCAATTTTGGTGAAACCATTTCACTTCCAACTTGATCTGCCCACGCGCGAAGTCGAGAGACAACACCAGTGTGGCTGGAGACAGCGAGAAGATATGTTCGAAATCTTACCGGGGTGCTCCAACCGAGGAGGGGGAGGGGCCCAACGGAGCCGCGTGCTGATAACAATCCACGAGTGAGAAAATTGTACGTCTATACATTTGATCAAAAACCGGGGCAATTTTAGACATTAAAAAAAACAAAAAAACTTTTACACGTTTATCGTCCAACGTTCTTTTTTAAGTATTGAAATCGAGAATGTTGTACAACCTAAATAATTACAAACGAGAAACTTTTGAACGTTTAAAACCTAAAGGGAAATAAATATAAGAACCCCAACCATCAAAACCATGATTCATCCCCTCGTTTAGATATATATCAATTTAATACGGAATATCAAAGACTATGAACATTTTTAACAAGAACATGTGGATTAAAACATGGTCGAAACACTTCCGACTTTAAAAGGAGCCTTCCTTCGTTTGTTTGTTTGTTAGTTATAGACTGTGCCATTGGTCGAGGAGCGAGAATAGCAATGAAACAATATTTCCCGTCGACGTGTTTTGTTACCGAGGTTTGTATGATGACAGAACTTTGCGGTGATCTTCACAAGGGACGGAGCCGCTAAATAACACGTCCCGCTTCTTCTGACGTCGAGATGTGTCACTCCTGGGTCTGTCTGCTGCTGCTAGGTCTGCTGACGTACGCAGACTCGCGTCAGCATGTTGTGTACCAGAACCAGTTCGCGGTCCACGTGCCAGCAGGCGGGGAGGTCGCTGATAGCATTGCCCGGAGACACCACTTCCACAACATAGGACAGGTAGGTCAACACTTCCACTACCTAGGACAGGTAGGTCAACACTCCCACAACATAGGGCAGGTAGGTCAACAATTACACAACATAGGACAGGTAGGTCAACAATTACACAACATAGGACAGGTAGGTCAACAATTACACAACATAGGACAGGTAGGTCAACACTCCCACAACATAGGGCAGGTAGGTCAACACTCCCACAACATCGGACAGGTAGGTCAACACTCCCACAACATCAGGCAGGTAGGACAACACTCCCACAACATCGGACAGGTAGTACAACACTTTCACAACAGGACAGGTAGGTCAACACTTCCACAACATCGGACATGTAGGTCAACACTTCCACAACATAGGGCAGGTAGGTCAACACTTCCACAACATCGGACATGTAGGTCAACACTTCCACAACATAGGATAGGTAGGTCAACACTTCCACAACATCGGACATGTAGGTCAACACTTTCACAACAGGACAGGTAGGTCAACACTTACACAACAGGACAGGTAGGTCAACACTTCCACAACATAGGGCAGGTAGGTCAACACTTGCACAATATAGGGCAGGTAGGTCACCACAGGTAGGAAAATTTGTGGGGCTAAACAGGGGCCCACGGCTATTTTCAAAAATACTCAGAATTTGTTAGTTTGACATCAGTAGAGATCAGCACGTGGACTGTCCGGCTGGATTACACGCACATTCACATTAGTGGGAGGAGATGAGGAGGGTCACGTTTAGAGAAATGGTTCCTTCATTTGTTTGGGGGAAGAACAGAACTCAATTATAAGATAGCACCCTCCGCACTCCTAGCTGGTACTCGAGTCCCAGCCTCTCCATCACTCGCAAACCGGACCGAACGAAGTGTACGCCTTAACCAACGTGTCCACCACTGCAGGCTATCAACTCTGATGAGGTTATCTAGGAGGAACGGCACTTGTATTAGCGTGGAAGGAGGATAGGAAAACCCGCCATTAAGGCACCCAGACTGGATCCCCGACTTTCAGGTCACTGATTAGTTTGTCCAAGAAACACAACAGGTTGAATTGGGCTACAAATATTTGATATTCTTTGCATAGTATTTAAAATAACTGATATTCGTTGCATAGTATTTAAAATAACTGATATTCGTTGCATAGTATTTAAAATAACTGATATTCGTTGCATACTATTTAAAATAACTGATATTCGTTGCATAGTATTTAA
>CABEEJ010009551.1:0-17971 GCA_901482245.1 Timema douglasi
GGGTTTGGTAATCAGATAAATCTTTGCCGGGACCGAGGATTGAACCCCGGCCGCCAGCATAGAAGTCTGACACCTTACCTCTAGACTACCAGGTCACCCTTAGCTAAGTAGTTAGACACATTGCCGACTGGTATACACCTCTGAATTAACTACGCTATTGTGTTAGGGAAGAAGAATTTTGAAACTTAGCGACCGCATTTGCGTGGAGGGAGAATAGAAAACCATTTAGGAAAGAAAAAACCCAACCAGAATTCTAAACTCACTCTCCCTATCATCAGCAGTCCAGTTTATTGCGAAAGTGACGCTTTTTAGATCATGCGGCAACAGAAGTGGGTATTGGTGTAATCAAACGTGTTAAGGTCAGTAAAACGCGGAGAGGCCAAAAATAGTTCAAAGGCGATCCAATGTTGGTGAAAATAGCTTGAAACTAAAAATAAACAATATTTTATCAAGTTAATAAACTGTGTGTGTAGACTAAGTTCCTCAGGGTCCTGTAACGCCCAAACGCCAAACTACTTAATTAATTACCTCGTGATGTGTTGTACGTCATATCCGTTCTTTTGTTATCTATGTTTATGTGGGAACGTAACTATGTAAACTTGGTACGCACGTGATAATATTGATACAAGTAAAAAGGTGTTTTTTATCGCCGTATCTTACTACTCATTCAGGCTATACGCTATGTAATAATAACTCTAATGGTTTTAGGGATTATAAAGGTTATAGCTATGCATTTGCGTGGAAGGAGAGTGGAAAACCATTTTGGAAAAAAAACCTTCATTACACCAGGACCCGCTTCGAAGTAGAATGGTCTCAAGCAGGAGTTCCAGGCTTTTTAGGTCAAAGGAACTCTTTCACCATAAAAAAAACGTCCGAAGCTAGAGATAAACATTTTCCGCAGTGGCGGTTTGCGGGAGAGGGGTTAAATTGTGGAGGTGGCTCCTAGAGTCTATTGTACTTCAAAATATGGTGTGTTAAGAGACGAGTGGGTTATAAGAAGGGGGGAAGGACAGATAGGAAGTACGGAGGATGGGGGTGGGGGAGATAAATGTCGCGACAACCTTAAAATTATTTTAATGAATATATTGATGATAAAAAATTGAAGTATGATTTTATGAACATAACATGTCTTCAAAGGCTCGCCTCCGCCTCGGTGGCATAGTTGGCTAACGCGCTAGTCGTGTTGAGCTCGACTGCTGAGGATGGGGAGATCGAGGTTCGAATCTCGGTCGGGTGAACTGGGGGTGGTTTTCCACTCTCCCTCCACGCAAATGCGGGTTCACTTCCTTTAATTCAACCTTCCCAATTCCTAATCCACTAGAGTAATTAGTACTTAAAGCGTATAACCCGAACGGGTAGTAAGACGCGGTGCTAATAATAATAATAATTTAGTACTTTTTTTTAACACCGCGTCTTACTTCCCGTTCGGGTTATACGCTTACCTATGTACTAATTACATTAATGAGTTAGGGATGGAGAAGGTTGAATTTACAGGAATCACACTCGCATTTGTGTGGAGAGTGAGTGAAAAACCATTAAAAAAAACTCCCTCAGTGCAAATGAATCGAATTCCAACCTCCTCTTCCTCCTCCTCCTACTACTACTATTACTAGTATTACTACTACTACTACTACCACTACTATCACTACCACTACTATCACTACCACTACTATCACTACCACTAATTATTATTGATACCGTTACTATTACTATCCATTTAATAAGTTGTAATTGGCAGAAATAATCATTGAAAATTTTACGCTTTGGAAAATTTTCCGGAAAAAGTATAGGGAAAATTTTCCGTCTAACATCTCTACCTGGAACTCTTATAAAATGTTTTACACTAACCTTATGAACATTCAATAACAACGGTTAAATTTTAACAGTATAAAACAAAAGGAAAACATCACTTGTTCTGGATGTACTTTTGGTCAATGACCTTTAATTATATTTGAAGAATGACAATCATTGATAAGTAAGCCAATTAAATTCTCCCCACGTTCATGATCAATGGTCACTTTTATCTCAGAACAACAATTTGGAAACCCTCTCCTGTTGGTCGAAATCAACCATGACTACATTAACTGTTAATGTGTGTTGCAATAAAAGATAACTGCAGTTCAATTTCCATAAAAAGAAACCTTCCAAAAAATACTAACATAATATTTTTTTGCTGACAACAATGATAAAATAGTACTAAATTATCATTGCTATTTTATAGGATACCTAATGTATTGATAATATCTATCAAAAGTGACAGCTGCAAATCGCATGACTTGACGTATGAATACGTGAGATTATATCTAGTACCTTTCCTAGGAATCCTATAAGGTTCTTCTATGAAAATTGTACGGAAACAAGTAACCCTGTACAGGGATGACATTATCGGATGGATGGATCACTTACTTCATTCACTCTCATCGATGTCGCTTTCAATCGGCTCTATTACACCTTTGTATAATAGTGACAAGTATCCTGAGTAGCTTGCATTAGATCTCGTTGCATACTTCATGACAGTTGACACAGTGACACTTGATTTAGGTTGGCACATAACCTATCTATGGCAGCTGCTATGATAAGCTTCCTCCTCCTTATTCCCCATGTTTTGTTTCGCATCGGGTCAAGCCGGGTCGCACGAACTTACTAAGGGCGGGAAGAGGGGTACGGTCGAGACAGGGTTGCCAGACTTACACTGTACCTTTCCCTGGGTGCAGCAATTCTCGCTGTCAAATAATTAAAAAGCAAAGAAAGTTAAAAAAAAAAAAGTTTTAACCCCTGAAATTTAAGAGGGGATTTTAAGACCGAAAAAAAAGGATCAATTTTTGTTAAATTTGGTCTGAAATTAGGTTCTTCAAGCAGTATTTTTTTATCACCATGTCTTTCTATCTAAGTTATTCGGGTTTTATACACATTTATGTACTAATAACTTACATTAATGTGTTAGGAATGATTAAGGTTGAATTTAAAGAGAGTTTACCCATATTAGCGAAGAGGGAGAGTGGAAAACCACTTAAGGGAAAAAACCTCCCTAAATACACCCGACCGAAATTCGAGCCCTCATCTCTCCGTTATCGGCAGTTTAGTCTATTGCGAGAGTGAAGTGTTACGCCATTCGACCATTAAAGTGGGTTTTAAGTAAAGATACAAATTTTCCGAAGTGTCGGCTTGCGATGGAGGGTTTTAATTGTGGAGGTGGCACTTAGAGCCTATTGTACTTCAAAATATAATGAGTTAAGAGACGAGTGGGTTATTAGAAGGGGTTAGGGGGAACGCGAGTAGAGAAGGGGTAGATAGGAAGCAAGGAGGATAGGTAGGGGGGACAAATATTGGACTAAGTTAACTTATTGATGATAACAAATTGATGTATGATTTATGAACATAACAGGTTTACAAAGGCAAGTATTCATTTGTTTCTTTACTAATTTTTTTTAGCACCACGTCTTACTTACAACCCGTTCGGCTTATACACCTATGTACTAATTACGGTAATGTGTTAAGGATAAGGAAAGTTGAATTTACAGTAATTGCACCCGCATTTGTGTGGAGAGTGAGTGGAAAACCATTTAGGGTAAACCTCCCTCAGTGCACCCGAATCGAACCCCGATCTCTCTGTCATCGACAGTATAGTCTATTGCGAGAGTAACGTGTTGGACCATGCGGCCTCCGAAACAGGTGTTTCTTTACTACTACTAATACTACTACTACCACTACTACTACTACTTCTACTACTAATTATTATTATTACTATTATGATTATCCATTTAACCGGAAAAAATAAAAATAAAATTTTTCTTCTTCCATCTTTAGTTTTAAGCAATAGCATTGGGCATTGGGCGATAGCGTTGGCAAACTCTTCAAGTCTCAAACTATGTATTGAAGTCTGAAGTTAGAAAGGACTATATCGGCATATCTTACAGTTACCAAAGCTGTTGAAAAACAATTTGAATATGTTTCACCCTAGGGATGTGCGAATGTCATTTGGAAAATGCGCGTCCGGGGTTCAATCCTCGGTCCCGGCAAAGATTTATCTGATTACCAAACCCTTCCTTCACCTCTGACAAGACATCTTGTGAATGTGGGGAATGCCAGGTCTCCACCGTGGTTCGGATTCCACGTTAAACTGTAGGTCCTCCATTTCATATCACAATCACCCTACCATTACACATTAGCGTAAGTGCGTATAACCCGAACGGGTAGTAAGACGCGGTGCTAATAATAATACACTAGCGGTTTAAAGGCCGAGGTTGTTGCTTCCACTTGTGCAGAATGGTTTAAAAATGGACATTGTACAGGCCGGCTGTACTGCGGGACTATTTTGTTGGAGAAAATTAGTAAAAAAAATCTCGTCAAAAGAGACTTTGGTGGACTAACCCCACATTAGCAAACCGTCTCTCAACAGGACAGTTTCATATTATGTTTATGAATCACAGAATGTACCCAGAGAAGTTATTTTATGTGCTACAGAATGTCTGTGGTTTCATTTGATGAACTACTTGGTTTAGTGAATGAAAATATTGCAAAACGTGATACCATCTTGAGGAAGAGTATTATTCCTGCTGAAAGACTTGTGACATTGAGGCACAACTGCCTGGTGTAGTCTGATTCGTGTGTCTACCGCTGGGCGGTTTTAACGCCTCCAGAGTTAGCGGTCAAAACGCTGGTTTAGATGAAAACTTATTTTCTAAATTGATAACAAGGGTTTCAGCTAGTGTAGAAGGGTATTATGAACATTCTGGAAGCGAAGAAAGACGTTGGGGGACTGACTCAGCCAGAATTAGCTTCAACGGGACAATTTCTTGTCATGTTTGAAAATCATATAATGTATGCAGATACTTTTTTTCAATATTATAGAATGTTAGTACCATCATTTGATGAGCTTTTGAGATTATTTTTTTTGTGAACAAAAGATACACGATACGATTATGAAAGTATTGGCTGTCATGGAGCAAACACAATGTGAGTGAAGTGTCACGTCACAGCTGCCGTGAAGATTGCCGTATACAATGCATACTATAGGTATGTATAGTATATTGTATAGTATGTTACTATAGTATTTCCACTAAAGATCTAAATATATACCATATGCATGTATAGTATTTACTATAATATATATACAATTTAGATGTATGCGATGGATATATAAATTATATATATAATTAGTATACATACTATATAATGATATACTATTAACCGTCCAAGGCACTGTAACGTGACACAGTGCGTGGAAGGAGAAAGGCGGCGTAGAGAAAGAGATAGAGAGGCGGTGATGCGTAAGGACCAATCATATTGCTCTAAACGCGTGTTGCTCTGTACTGGGTTAGGAGATGTTAATACGCCGCCCGGCTAACACCGAAACACCGGGGTCTTGACATGACACGCTCGTATAGATTGGACCATGATTGGACCATGTGGTGCACATTGACTTTCAACTGACTTTACGTGGCGTCAAAACTGCTGCGCGCGCTTTCAACGTCCGTATAGAATGGGCATAACTTAGACATTACGAAGCTCCTCAAACCTCTATTGATACGTGAAGTCATATCATCTGCAGCTGTCACTTTTGATATTATTATCTCCTCATTAAATAGCACCCAAAATTTTATCAACGTTGGTCGCAAAAAAATATTATAAGATAGTAATCTTACCTTTCTTGGTTCCACTATGGTGCAGCTTATAAGATAGGGCCATACTGTAATCAGTCAAGGTAAGACTGCTACCTTGCTTGGTTCCACTATGGTGTAGCTTATAAGATAGGGCCATAGTGTAGTCAGTCAAGGTAAGACTGATACTTTTCAAGGTAAATGAAGTGTAGGTTACAATAAGGTAATTATTAATTGTGGTGTTAGGGGTGATAGTAGTGATATTAGTGATGCTCCGAATGATAAAATTTTGACATATTTAATGTAATAAAAATTGAATTAATGCTGAACTATTAAAGATACACATCTAATATAAATAATACAATAGGCAATCTTTTAGAAATGAGAAGCTTTCAACTTTCGTTCCTACAGCACCACTGAAATTATTGGCTAGCTACGGCCTTGCAGTGGGGGAAAGGGGGCGGATGAATCTGACCTGCACGGAGAGAAAACATATCAAAATTTCTTACAAAAATATATTGAAGCAGACCCATTCTTGCATTTGCTAATAATTGATATACTTTTTATGACTTTTAATAGGCGCTTACTACTTAGGCGACATAAGCCACTGCTCAAGTGGCTTTAGTCTCCAGTGCTGCCAAACGTGATAACTATAAACTGATCACACGACGGCAGGTTTGAAATCTCTCGAAAACAATGAAACACATCTCGAAGGAAATAATGGAATACATTTACACTCTTGGAACTAAAAATGTAATTTACACAGAGTTTAACCGTCAATTTCCATTCAAGGTAATTTTATATTCTTTTTATACTGTTTTAAAGAGATTTCGTGGGGAAAGGGCTTCAGCCCCATGATCCCTCCTCCAACCTGGATATGTGCCTGTGTCAGTTTTGATTAATCAAGAATTAAAAGGAATGGTAGGAAAGTTTGAGATCCCGTAATCATTGATTCAAAGTAAGGAGGTAGAGGGAGGGGTTGACAGGGGTGGACTGGCAGATTCCAAGCGGCCCGGAAATACAAATGAATGGTACAGGGGGAAAAGGAGGAAAGTGCAAGATTAACTTAAATTTTGTTAATTCTGTCATTCTGTTAAACAATCACAATACTTTTCCAATGCAATTTATATTGTGGTTAAAAGTGGTCTATCATATAACTTAATTTAAATTTTTTTTTACTAGAATCCTTAAGGGGCTTAAAATAGAAAAGCTGTCTTGGAAAATGTGTGCAATATGACCTTCCTCCTTTTCCCCTGTACCTTTTAAATATGACAGCCTTTGACAAACAATCATAAATACCAATGAAGCTATGTTTCAGTGTAAGTTGAAGAGGTGACGTCATAGGTGAAGTAATATTTTTATTATTAGTAAATTGAGGCCATTTCAGCTATATTATCAATGATTACGTCACTATTCAGTCGATTTAAAACATAAGCTTTGGATTTCTAAGGATATGAGAAAAATTCGTCTAAATTGTTGGAGACAGTAGCAGGGAGTCTATTTTAGATAATTATAGTTAAGTTGGTCAAATGATCCTCCACCCGCTACTTGTGTGGATTACAATGCTTGTAACAGTCACAGTGGCGTATTCTGAGGAAATCTTTACGTATGCTGTACTATAAAAGTTGTAGGGGAGATTTTGGGGCCGAGGCCTCTCAACCACCGTTGTCCAAGAACTTCAAAGGATTATTTCACGGGAAATATTTGAAGGTGTGTGCCTATAGAACAGTGGTTCTCGAACATTTATTATTTTACCTTAACCATATGCTATCTTAAGAAATGTCGAGGCCCTTCCTACTTCCATATTCTCTCTTTTTTTATCTGTCTATAACGATGAGTAAAAGTAACTCCATGTTGCCAGCCCGCATTCAGGTTATACCTACCGAGTGGCTACCAAACTGTTTGACGAATTAGTGCCAACTCTTGCGGATAGAGGGTGTCATGTGGTCAGCACAACGATGACTCCAGCCATTTTACTCGGTTTTTATACTGGAGCCACTACTATTGTATTCGAGTATCCCCTTGTTTAACCACGCCAGGCTAAGTCCAACCCATTCCAGACCCACTGTTTCCCAGATAATCTGGAAATACTTCTTAGAAAATATGGAAGCTCCGGGAATCAAACTCGGGACCTCTGAGACCGTAGCCAGAGCCTATGACCACAAAGGCAGTCCTCAAATTGTTATGATATCTACAAGGTTAGAAATTTAAGTAAATATTAATATCGGGGCTAAGAGTGGTATGGGCATATTTCTGAATGCATAAGAGAGACAGATCTTATTCAATTAGCCTAGTGTAATTAAACGCAGACAGCTAGCAATACTAAAAGCAAACAATCATAATAAGAGTAAAATGAAGTAATACATGGGTCAAGTGTCCATCAGATCTTGGTGAGAGGGAATCAGGTGGATTGTCAAAATCACTTTGCAATTAAAACTATTTCTTAAAGCCTAGCTTATCTCACACAATGCTGCTTGGAAACAAACAAGTCTACCAACTTGATAATTTATGCTCCAGAAGCTATTTAGATGCGTAAGCTCTGACTAACATAGGGAAGATTATCTCGGACTATTAATACCCTATCGCTACGTCATTGGTTTATTGCTAAGATATATATATATATATATATATATATATTGTTGTAAGCAGTGGTGCACCCACGGGGGAGAGGGGCAAACAGGGTATTTGACACCCCCTTCCCCAATACCACAAATAATTTTAATAGAAATTTAAATAATGTGAAGTATAACTAAAATATTTAGCATTGAAGATGTGACGAATGTTTAGGCTACATTTTAAAACCAGGCTTCTGACTTAAACCTAATATTCAAAAGAGTTACCGTTACACACAAAATTAACAATTGAAAAAAACACACGCAAATAATAGCTTCGATACCATTTGCATTATTTAAATCGCTTAATTATTATAAAACTATTCCAAATAATTTCTAAACGCATTTTATATTCATAAATATTCTTGGCCTTCAGGTATTAGGGGGATGTGCAATCCCAAACCCGCTCTCTCCATCAAAATGTCATTCTTGCTACAGCCTTGATTGGATGGATGCCTCCCCTAAAGTAAACGGTTGGGTGCGCCACTGATTAAGTAGATTTTATGAAAATATATTTTATTTTACCTTTTTCTTCTAAATCATCTTGAAATGGTGAAATTACATTCCTGACTTTTGGGTTTCTCTGATGTATAATTATATAAAATCGCAATGACTAATAAGTCGTTAATGTAAAACAAAAACTAAAAGAATACTATTAAAACTCCGCACTCCGCAAAGCCTTTCTACTAAAGAAAAACAAGAATTAACGTCAACTACAGTCAAAGTAGCCTTATCACACGCCCTACCCTCCCCCCCCCCCACCCCCGCTCTATTTCACTACGAGTGCTGAAATGCCTAAAATAGAAAGAGTGGTTAAATGTGTTTGCCAAATACATGACACATGTGACTATAATACCTAAACATAACTCAATGTATTTAATTAGTGCTTAATTTAAAGCTTGTTACGTAAACTAACAATTATTTTACAATTAATTTTATATATATGTTAAGTAGTTTTACTTAAACTATACTAAACTAGCTTAAAAAATAAACATTGTAATCTTGAATCTTTTGTCAGTAGTTGGCACAATGCTTAGCCTGCTACACATGAACAGCATGACCTGGGGTGTAAAAAAACCCGAACTCATTGGCCAATTACTAGTGGGCGAGCGGAAAGGAATGTGTTGCAACCCCCTAGACATTGGGCAAGGTCAGTGGGGCCGCTCTAGATTGGCTTGCGGTTTTCAAGCAGCAGGCCCTGTGTCTCCTATTGTGTTAATTAGAACCTTTTGGAAGAAGAATTACTTAAAACACAGTATTCTTGGAATATGAATCAATATTAATTTTAAATTTAATAAGTTATTACATGTATAGTTATTAACAATTTAAACATTAGTATTTACACAGTTCACACAGACAGCATTGAATTAAACAAAAAACTAGTCAATATCGTTATAGGAATGCGGCGCAGGACTAGCATACCCGGAGAATACGCCACTGAACAGTCAGTACTGTATTCACTAAAAACAGGCATTATTAATTATAAACAACAACAAGAAACAACAAACCGGGTGGTTTTACATTTAATACGTTGTATATCTTCAAAAAAGTGTGTATTTTGGCAACCCGAAACTTTCTCACTGTAACTTTTGATTACAATTTAATAAAAACAATCATTTAAAATTGAATGGATAACTTTATTTTAGTTTGAAGCAGTTGTGGAGGCCCACTCCACCCATGGAAGCTCAAATTTAAAATATATATATATATATATATTAATAAAAAGTACCGTAAGGCTGAAATTTAAAAATAAATACTTCGAAGAATGCAGGAAGACTTTGTAGTTCAAAATCTAAAAATTCAGAGGAAAGGAAATAAAATCTGAAAATATACAATAAAATATTCAGAATGAGGACGGGAGAAATTTTATAAATAAAGGTTCCTAAGGAGATATTGAGAGAAAAATCCGTAGCATAACTTACTTCGGAGGGGAATTAAAGCCGTAGCTACCATGTCAATTGTGGAATGTAAAAGAACCCTGTAAGGTATCTGAAAATATCTTTTCTGGCAAAAACTGTAGGCCCTTTCACTCTCACTCATAGAAATTCAGTGTTTAAGACAACACGTCCTGAACTCCTCTAGTCCATGGGATTTCTACCAGATGGAGCAGGACGCACTAACCATGTTCCTGTCGATATTGTACTCTGATTTGAAAAAATGTTGACCCCAAGATTATGATGAATCTTTTTACGCTTTATATGCCCCACAATCCAAAAACAATTATGTCTGGCCACGGAGTGTTGTTTTTGATTTTGATTGAAGCCCTCAAATAAAGAATAGTTTAGTATTGGGTAACTTTCAAAAATTAACATAACAATATCTGGAAATTCTTTACATCAAGATCATTTGAGGTTATATTGATTACTGATTACTAATTAGTTACTACTTATTAATCAATTATTTTAGAAAGCAAAAAGATTGTGTCATACCATTCATTTTGTGCGGAACACCTGGCACACCACCACGTACCAACAGTGGTCCGTAGACCACAGTTTGAGGAGCAGTTTAGGTACTGCCTCCCCCAACCCAGTCATTTACCCTGATTACCAGGTCATAATCCACCACCGCGTAAAATTTTCGGAGTGAAATTATACCGGAAAATGTTGGTCTTTGGATCCACTAAAACCAATTTTATCATCGAACTATTTACTGAAAACAAGTTAACTTACCGATTGTAATTAATTCATGATTTCATAATTTAAATACGATAAATATTCATTAACTCTATTACCTCATTCATACGCCAGGGTACGACGTGTCCCTGAGTAGTTAGTCCAAACAACCTCACATGACACAACTAGTGTCTCGGGCCCCCACTAATGTCCCATATCCTGTGGAATTTTTCATTTAAAAACTGACAAAGTTCTGACATTTATTTACAGAGGAACCACGTGGTGACTGATAACAGCTAAGTAGGGCAAGGGCGTGTTCACAAACTTGTATTAATATTTTATAAATGACAAGGGTGACACGTGGGAATGAAACCAAGGGAGGGGGTTAGTATCTGTGCCCCCCTTCTTCCCATCAGCTACTTATCTTTAAGGGAAAAATTAAATAAAACACTGATGAGTTTTAATCATTAAAAGAGGAGGGGTGGGAAGAGGAAGTATACTCGTTAAAGTTTTTAAATTTTATAAAAAATAGTTCCAACATGTCACTTCAGATATGTTTAGAATTAAAAACATTGCAAGTTTACTATATTTAAAAAATATATATATATATATATATATACCCTACACTGTAATAATTTGTATGTTATGATATCTTTTACCCGTAATTTATATATAAAATATATCATGTATGGGTATGACATATATATATATATATATATGTATATATATATATATATATGTATATATATATTTATATATATATCAATTTATCTATAAGTGAACGTAATTTAATCAATGTTGTTAGAGACATTTCTAAGACAAATAAAATGGTGATCGTGTTAAGGATAAATAATTTTAATCTATCTATTTGTATATACGCATACTAAATGTCAAGCTCATCTAGTCTGGTTTAACGGTGACTGGGAGATCGGGCTTTGAATCACGTTCGAATACGGATGAATAGGAGGGATTTGTTTTTATATGTGGTTTCCCACGCCGGTTTTTATGCCGAAAATGTGGGTACATTTCCTCAAAAGTTTAACTTACTCATTCCTACCTTATTATGGAATTAAATGCATATATCCCGAACGGGTAGTTAGAAGCATAACGAAAAAACCTCACCATTCTGATTCTAGACGGGTGGCTATCTTAAGCATTACAGTTATAATGAAAAAATAATAAATAAATATAATGGTAAATTTAACCTAACATTTCTTATCCAGTTTTCTATAAACTAATTTAGGATAACCCCAAAATGTAGGCCTATGTATCTACATTAAAATAATTATATATATATAATCTAATACCCCTTTCATGAATTTTCCCAATTCATGAATTGGCCAAATTTCTGTCCATTCTGTGAACTGGCCTCTCCTGAACATTTCACAAAATGGGCAAAAATTAATCCAGATCATGAACTGGGCAGATCCAATCGTTACCCAATTCATGAACTGGACGAGTTTTTACCCGGTCCGTGAAATGGACAAGCAAAGAACAGTTTTGGTTAATTTAACTTTTAATCGTTTTATAATGGAAGCTTAGGTTTAGTTAGGTTGGGAGTTTAATATAATCTTTAATAAAATTCGCTTAAGCTTGTAGTATATAGTATAAAATGAGTTCCAGTTAATGTAATGAACAGAAGTTAACGCAATTTTTGACCAGTTCTTGAAAAGAATAAGCCAAAAAGCCAGTTCACGAAATCATCAGAAATTTGCCCAATTACTAAAATGGAAAGTTTCACTAATGGGGTGTAACATATATAATTTAACCTTATTTAAGGCAGATGTATACATTTCGGGGTTATCAAAAAATGTATAGATATTATATTATTGTGAGCACCCTGAAGTGGCTGTGAATGAGTGTACAAGGAAAGTATTTACACATCCCCCTTCTCCAGTGCTTAGTCAATCTACCCGAGGCTATGGGGGAAGTTATAAATACCTGGAGACGATTCCATCCTTATTGACAAGTTTCACTCAGAGGGTTTCTGTGTCGCAGCTCTGAACATAAAGATTTGTTATGTGCTGAGTACAATATTACTAGTGTTATATTAGTGGTATCATATGGTGTACAATGTACATGAAGGCTGTCATGTGGTGAGTACAATATTACTCTTGTAAAAAACAATAATAATAATAACTTTTAAAATTGGTGGATATCTTATTATCAGGTGACCTGGTGGTCTAGGGGTAAGGTGTCAGACCTCTGTGCTGGGGGTCCGGGGTTCAATCCTTGGTCCCGGCACAGATTTATCTGATTACCAAACCCTTCCTTCGCCTCTGACAAGACATCTTGTGAATGTGGGGAATGCCAGGCCTCCACCGTGGTTCGAATTCCACGTTAAACTGTAGGTCCTCCATTTCATCTCACAATCACCCTACCATTACACATTAGCGTAAGTGCGTATAACCCGAACAGGTAGTAAGACGCAGTGCTAATAATAATAATAATCTTATTATCTCGCATCAAGAGTGAACTAATAGGTTCCAAACGGCCCGGTACTACAAATATGATGGCCCTAATTACCACTGAAGTTAGATTTCAGCTAAAGTTGAAGTGGGGAGTCAAAATATGTATTTCCTTATCATTAGTGAATTTAATCCCGAGGTCATCTCAGCTACATTATCGATGGATGATTAGGCCACTATATAGTCCATCAGCTTGTATTCTCTACCGACACGAGAAAAAAAATACTCTTCTCAATTGTTAGACAATAGCTGGTAGTCTATTTTTGAATTGTTCAAGTTTGTAAAATGATACTCCATTCACTGCTTGTGTATATTACAAAACTAGTAACAGTTGGTATTGACCAAAGAAATGATTTCGCAACACCAAGAAACAACAAACAGGACGTTATGCCATCGTATACCTTCACAAATGATGTATTTTGGGTACTCACAAAGTTACTCACTGGAACTTTTGATTACGATTTACAACAAACAATTATTTTAATTGAATGGAGAGCTTTATTTAAATTTAAAGGTAGTTGTGACAGCCCAAATCAAACCGGCCCAACGGGATATCTCTCGGCATCCCAGAGGCTCAGTCCACCCTGTCTTGCATTCGTACAATAGGTGTATAATTAATTGGCATCTGAGAAGCAATGTTGCCTAAGCAATATTTATTTATAGTGATTGATAGTTCTCACTAATTTAACCACCAGTTCCTTATTACTTTCTCATAAAGATAAAGTATTGTAATCACGAACATTTGCGAACATTGGATTATGATTAGGACGTTTAATGTGCCCTCAACCTCGAACAAATGGTTCTAGCAGTTGATTATGTCTGTACATCTGTCTGTTCTTTACCTCTGTTTATCTGTATGTACCTCTTTATAGGCCTTATCTGTACCTGGGGCTACAGCTGAAATGGTTTGATAGATTTTGCTCAGACTTGATATTTAGATCTTAAATTCCCCGAGGATACAGTGTAGCTTTATAATTAATGGTAGTTTACAAATTCATGTTAATTGAGAATTCGAAATTTTTCGAAATTGGCTTTGAGGATTTTGTACAAAATGAATATCAGGGGAGTGCTTTTACAAAACAATAAGCATTTTATACTTGTTTTTAGAAGAAAAATATTAATTTAAGGGCAAATTGATAAACTGCCAAAGGTTTTTCTAAACTATAAAACACTAATTCATTTAAAAAAGGGAAAACATAGACACGAGGATTTTGCGTACAACTACAACATCAACCAGGGTAAAATAGGCCTTGATATAAAAACAAATCAGGTTGGCACAGTGGTAAAACATCGGCACTTACAGTTGAAGGTCTTGGGTCCGATTCCCGTGTCCAGTTTGTCATTTTTCACTTATTACGGATTCATTACAAGATCGATTCTTTGGTCAACCTTTATGTATCACTTTGTGATACAAATGAATGTGCTCTAGTAGTCAGAGTTCCTGGCTACAGATACAGAGGTACCGGGTTCGATTTCTGGCGCGTGCAGATTTTTCTCTGAAGCAGGGATTCTGGAACGAGGTCAGACTCAATCTCGTGATGACAAATGAGTAGCTATTTGAGTAAATAAGTAGCAGTCGGTTCCAGACTGTAAAACAGCCTGGAGGGTTCGTTGGGCTGACAACATGACACACTCTATCCTCAAATGTTGGCACCATCTTCGCCAACTCCACTGGGTCAGTATAGCATGCTTGTGGGCTGATGCCATGGAGTTATTTTATGGATGAATTTATTTATACTATGGGGGACCTGGTGGTCTAAGGGTAAGGTGTCGGACTTCTGTGCTGGGGTCCGGGGTTCAATCCTCGGTCCCGGCACAGATTTATCTGATTACCAAACCCTTCCTTCACCTCTGACAATACGTGTATTAATCACAACTTGTGAATGTGGGGAATGCCAGGCCTCCGCCATGGTTCGGATCCCACGTTAAACTGTAGGTCCTCCATTTCATCTCACAATCACCCTACCATTACACATTAGCGTAAGTGCGTATAACCCGAACGGGTAGTAAGACGCGGTGCTAGTAATNATTACACATTAGCGTAAGTGCGTATAACCCGAACGGGTAGTAAGACGCGGTGCTAGTAATAATAATAATAATAATAATAATATTTATACTACAGTAATAGTGGTCGAGCATAAATAGGTGTGGCCCTGACGTCTCGTTTTCGACCGGGGCGAACTCTTAAGATGAGCTTTTTAGGTGATTTTTGTGAAAGTTAGAGAATATCCCCCCGTTCCCCCAGTCCCTGAGTTATTGATCTCATTGATCTGTAAAATGATCCATTTTCCACCAGCCTACGACTTGCCCAAATCCCACAATTTACAAATTACAACTGAATATTAAAATAACTGCGAAATTATAACTTGCCAGTGCATCGTTGCAGCAATGGCTGCAGATTATTGCTATAAAATGTATTCAAAACTTTTTATTGGGAAAAGTTCTAGAGAATAAATTCTCAGTTGACTTTCTAGGCAAAGGTTAACTTGTCAAAGGCTGTCAACTTGCAATAGATTTAGAGCCTTCTATGTTTAATTTTAATCAAAACGTATACTATTTCCATTTCACACCACGATGATAGCTTTAAAACCATCCCTCAGCTCGATCTATTTGTTGCACCATACCATTTAGGTAATAATTGAGCTGTTCTCATTTTAAAACAAATATAAATATTGTATTGATCGATATAAAATCATACACAAATCATTGTTTCCATGGTGAAGTAAACAAATAATGAGTGTGCAGATGAGTCACTGTTCACACAGTGAAAAAGCTGGTTGTTCGCTAGGAAAATTCAGTTTTCTTTAAAAGCTACTATTTTTCCCGACAACCCCTAATCTTTAAAATGAGTGTTTGTCAAAATCGGTTCAGTCACTTACTTGTAATTTCAGTTACCGAAAATCAAATTATCAAATTATTATACAAGACTAGCTGAAGTACCCGGAATTGCCCGGGATAACCTCGCAATGAATTTGCGTTTTAACTTGCTTTAAACAGACAGAAAAAGAATATTTTCATATCAGTTATTCCGGCCCAGTTTTTAATTGCCTTAAAAAATATATAACCAGAATTTTAAAATTACAGCTTCGAAGTGCACAAGAACTATTAATTTTAAAATTTCAGCTCTCTGCGTCTAGTAGATATCACGCAGTGCTTATGAAAAAAATACAAACTAACTCTTCATTTTTATTAAAAGATATACAGAAGATATGAGGTTGGGTTCAATAAGGCCCACTGATTAACAAACTGCTTCCTTTACTATCACTCATTTAACTGCGAGTTTTCTCCATTCAATCAAACGACAATTATCTGCTAAGATCCCAGACACGGGAAGAACTGGCACAACTAAGACTGACATTACAGACTCTTTGGCTTGGGAGCTACGGCTTTGAATCCGGTCGGATCCACTTATCCTTTGTTCGATTTTGCTCTCTTCCCTGCAGGCAAATGATGGCTTATTCTTCCCGTTCTGATTGTTTGGAAGTGTGGGTTTTTTTTAAAGGTATTTAGCACACACTTTTTGAACCGACTGATTATATCAGCACAAGACTTAAAAACTAACTTAAATATATAATAGACACAACACCCGGCCGTTATAGCCTCACTATTGAATGGGGGAAACCACAGTTCACCAATGGTATATTTTTGTTCATGCCAGGAATCAAACCCGGGACTCTTATCTCAGTAAGTAGACACACTATCGACTGATATATGGCGTGAGACCGGACGGGTGGTAAGCTGCGTAGTATTAATAAGCGCGTGACAAAAGCTTAAACGTTGTGTCTCGCGCATCTCGGGGTTTTGTGGGAGTCTTACCACACGTCCAGCTTTTGTGCACATCAACACTGATGAGATAACGCTGAGAAAGGTAGAAGTTAAAGGAAATGTACCCTCTTTCGTATGGAGAGAGAGAGAGAGAGAGAGCGGAAAAATATTCATTAAAATTCACCTCCAATACAACCTAGCCGGGATTTGATCCCCAACCTGCCCTGTCCCCGGTGAATCAGACTAAATGAGCTTGACGTTAAGACCACGTGCCCACCGGCTCGGCTCTCACATAGATATTAAAATAATCTTACGGCGGATAACTGAGGGAAAACAAATGGTTATATTAATTCAAATATCCCGTCCTATTTTCATAGCAAGGACCTTATCTGACAGCTAGAACGGTTTACTAGATCTAATATTCACGTGTTCATATGTCATTCCATGTGATCTGAAGCTGTCAAATTTGATAGATATTATCAATACCAATACGATGATAATAATAATAATAATAATAATAATAATATATTGTTTTTAACGTTGACCTAATATAAAGATGTTTGTATGTCCTAAAATATCCTTGCTGTGGTCATCAGAGTGTATTTCAACAATACATTTGACGCTATTAGAAGGGTGACTGTCCTCTTTCTGATGGAAAGCAGATAGATGGATGTTTGGCACACATTTGTGGGAATATAACAGTTTCCGTGTATTTGAGTCAGATTGAGGACATTAGACTCAGTCGCCGACAACAATTCACTTTCACTCGTTTCGTCTACTTTACAAAGATTCTTGAGAACAGTTTGAGGAAATCAGTGGAGAAACCCCGTAGTCCGTGAGATGAGATCTACTCCACAGTAACAGATTGCTCTGTCCACAAAGTTCTGAGCCATAATGTCTATAGTCCGTGAGAT
>CABEEJ010009552.1:0-17961 GCA_901482245.1 Timema douglasi
AGTAAGACTCTAGTAACGATAACATGGAGGGAGCGAGGTCTATTGTTCACAGAACTACTAGTAAGACTCTAGTAACGATAATAACACGGAGGGAGCGAGGTTTACTGTTCACAGAACTACTATTGATTGTATAGGCAGGACTGGAGTGTGTTGTATTAGGTGAGCTAGCTTAGGTTAAATTAAAATGTTTTTGTTGTTTTTTTAGACCCACGTCTTACTACCCGTGCGGGTTATACCCTTAGGTACTAATTAAGATAATGAGTTAGGGATGTATACAATTGAATTATAGTAAGTGTACCCATATTTGCGTGGACTGAAAGTGGAAAAAAATTTAGTAAAAATAACATTTAGTACACCCGACCAGGATTCGAACCCCGATCTCCCCGTCATCAGCAGTCTAGTCTATTGCGAGAGTGACCGCCTTAGACCATGCGGCCACCAAAGTTGTTAAGTGAATGTTAAATAAATTACTAGAAAAAAATCATTTTTATAAACAAACCATAGTAAACACCCCAATTAAATTATTGACCGCTATACGTATTAATCCACAAATTTAGGGAGAAAGTAATTACGTATCAAACTTCAATGTTGGTCATGCGGCATGGTTATGTATATGCCTAGGTTACATGCGGTGTAAAAAGAAATTCTTCAAATTTGTCAAACAAACAATTAGGTATGACCTACCTGTTATAGGCCTGTGTTTCGCTCAGATTCACTTTCACACACAAGTTCTTATACAATATTTTTACTTCCGGAGACAATCATTTTATGGCGAGTAAAGCTTATTCACACTTTCGACGGAAAAACAGAGCAGAACATGTCGGTGGAGTATAAGCAAGATAAATTTTATTTAGTGAATTAAATTTAGTAAAATTATTATTAGGATACGCAGATGATTTAGCTTTATTGGGCAATAGTAAGGAAGCTGTTCAGGAAAGTAAAACTAAGAATATACAAAACAATAATTTTACCGGTTGTTCTTTATAGGCGTGAAACGTGGTCTCTTAACTTATTTGATCCAAACAGAGAAGAAGCTACTGGAGAGATGAGGTTACATAATGATGAGTTACATACTTTGTGCTCATCACAAGCCCTTGTTAAGATAATCATGTCTCGTAGATTACAGTGGTTAGGACATGCAGAGTGAATGGGAGATTCTAGAACCTTGTTTAGGCTACTGACCGGCAAATCCAATGGAAGAGACCATTGGGAAGTCCTAATCACAGATGTGAGGATAACATTAGAATGTACCTGAAATATATAAGGTGTAATGAGGCGGACTGGATGGAGCTGTATCCAGATTGGGATATGTGACTTACTTTTGTAAGTGAGGCAATGCACTTTCAAGCTCCTAATTCCATAGAGTAACTTAGTAGGCCTAAGTAAAATTAATAGAAGAAATTGAATGTCTTAAATATGTTTTCAAAAAATATGCTCAACACAAAACTTATAAACTATCAAATAAGCTTTTTCCCTCTAGTAGAAAATAAGTACCCGCCTCGGTGGCGTAATTGGCTAACGCGCTAGTCGTGTTGAGCTCGACTGCTGAGGACGGGGAGATCGAGGCTCGAATCTCGTTCGGGTGACCTGGGGAGGGGGTTTCCTAAATGGTTTTCTTCTCTCTCTCCACGCAAATGCGGGTTCACGTCCTCTAATTCAACCATCCCAAATCCTAATCCATTGACATAATTAGTACTTAAAGCGTATAACCCGAACGAGCAGTAAGACGCGGTGTTAAATAATAATAAAAGTAGAAAATAGGAGAAATAAAAAAGTAAACCGTTAGTACTATATTAAAATTGAAATTAACAAATTTGGAACGTTGTTAAAGACGTGTCTAGGTCCAGACAATGCATAAATCAAACGTATCGGCTTCTTAAGTATCAATAAAATGAGTTGAGGGGTCGTAAATATTGGGTAACTACAACTAAATAAAGATTAAAGTTACATGCCAGATATTATTTAAAAACATATATATTTTAAAATATGGACACACCTTAGTTCATTCAATAGTTTGAAGGGTGGTTTTGCCTCTACTAATGACACCCCATCACACACCCCTACAAAAGGCCTGTTTGCAGTTAAATACAAAAAATACGTACCCTGGATTCAGTTATGGAAAATAATATTTAAATGTTACTGCATTGGTTAGTCACTAATTGAATTGAATACTTTACTTCTAATTAGAGAAAGATACTTATGGATTGTGATGTAAAAAAAATCCGTATACAACTTGAATGAAGCATTGTAATGCACATGACCATACAGTTCACCTGTCTGACAGCCGGGTGACTCGGCAGTTGATTGTGAGAACTACTGACCTGCGCCCTGGTGTGCACCTCGTGGCCCGTGCGCCATGTGCTCATGGCCGGCGCTCCCCGCCTCTTGTCCAGCAGCAGCTCGGTGGGGCATTTTTCGAAGATGAGCACCCTCTCCGCCACGGAACCTCGGGTCAAGAAGGGCCTCACGGGGTTAACGCCAACCCCAGACACACTGTTGGCCCGGATGTGCTGCCTCTGCTGAGTCGTCAGCTCCGGGTGAGGTACGGACTCCAAGGCGGGGTGCCTGGTCCGGCCCCCTACCGCTGGCCTCCAACCACCTTCCTCTACGGCCTCAAACCTGGTCCTGGCCACGGGGACCGTCGCCGCCCCCGTCTTAGGCTGCTCCAGGTGTTTCGCCGTCTCCAGGCGCTGCTGCGTCCGTGGGTTCTGCTGCGCCGCGTGGTACCGAATCTTGGCGTAGTCCACCGTTGATAGGGTCGACAAAGATGATTTGTCCACCTCTTTGATGGAGCTCTTCTGCTGAGTGACAGCCGGGGTTTGAGTCTTAGGTGACGCGGAGGTCCTTCCAGGCACAGCTCTTGTGGATAACGTAGATGTTGTTTCGGGCTGAATCGAGGAGGGTAATTTATCCCCAGACTTTTCTTTCTTCACTCCACCAGTCACTTTATCCTTGCTGGACTTTTTCAGCAAGAGATTGCTCTTCTTAGATGGGGATACCCCTGGGTCGCCAACACGCTCCTCCGCTATGATGATGCCAGTCTTTAGAGCATTTATAAGTCTCTCTTCTTCCCTCGCCACCTCGTCCAAATACTCGGCAGTGTTTTTGTTGTTAGTTGATAGACTGGAAAACTGCTTTCCCGAAGGTTCCTCTCCAATGCTTCTTCTCTTCGTCGCCTCGTCTTTGTTGGAGGCGGGAGTCTTGCTGCTGCTCACGCGCTTGTCGATGCCCACCCCCAGGTTCTTGTTTTTCAAAGGCCAGGTCGTGAGGCCCGACGACGGGTTGTTTTCGGTCACGTCTACAGTTTTCTTTAACTGCTGAACTTTGTGAACGGCGGTGACATCCATCGGGTAGGTAGTTTCGATGGTTTCAAGCTGCACGTGGCGAGACAGGGGAGCAGTACTGACGTGAGACTGCGCAGAGGTGTTCCTCACAGGGTGCGGATACTGACCTATGTTAGACGTTACGGACGTCGGGATCTTAGACGGAGACTGTAAGGTCTTTAAATGATGCGACGGCTGCGTTTTTGCGTGAAGCTGATCCAGGTGGTGGGGTTTAACAAAGGAAGATGAAGGTGGCGACGAAGATTGGGGTTCGGGGAGCTGCTTCTCGAACTTTTGGCGCGCGTATTGTATGGAAGAGGGTACGGATTTGTGCTGCCTCGCAGCGGCTAGCCTCGCCTTGTCTTCCGACACGAAGTTGTTGACCAGCCTCTCCAGGTTGTTGGCGTCAAGTGATAAGTCCACCACTGGCGGCGGCTGCGACGCTTTAACGGGGAACAGTTTAGGCTGAGGGGACGAGGATTGAGGCATCAAGGCCGTGCCGAACTTGTCCGCGGCCGTGGCGTTGCTGTGGCACGTCATTATCTCCGTCGGGGCGAGCCCACGGGACTTCCACGTCTGGTAGATGGCCTCCGCGTGGTCTGATATCTGTTTGGCAATGGCTGCTATGTCCTCCTCTGGCTCCCCTGTGAACTTTCCCCCACCACGCATGTGCTCGTGCTTGGCGGTGGCCGCCATATCACCGTTGAGACGCTCCTGTCGGAAATGCGGGTGGTGATGAAGCAGGTAGGATACGGCCTGAGGAGTGAGGTCCGGGGAGGGGTCCAACACAAGCTCAGCGAGGTCCGGCTCGTCGGGCAAGGGAACGACGGTGACCGGGATCGCGTAGCCGAAGTGAACCGCCCGACAGTCTACGGGGACGGGGCACCCCTCGTTGACGAGGCAGGCGTTGAGGTCGGGGCAGTGGACTGCTCGCCCCGGGCGAGGGTCAACCACGCAGGACTGGTAGCGCGTCGCGCTCCGGGCGACCCGCGACGGCGTTTCCTCCGGGGAGCAAGGGGAGTTCATCTCAAGAGAGACATCGCGTCTAACACACCCGCCACGTCCCGCACACGATTACGAGAAGAAGCGCATTTAAATCCGCTCCGCGCGACTCTGCTACACTTCACTTGCTCGCTCTGGCCAACAATTATTGTTTTCACGATGAACAAAACTACCAGGGAACAACGCACACTTCACAAAACCAAACATACAGTTGGGACAAGTTTCATAAAATAAATATATCACTTGGCGGCAATTAAAACCTTTATTACGCAGTTAGAAAATCTCACAGCTATAACGAAACAATAGTTGTGATCAGAATATTTAAAAACAAATCTTAACAAACAAAAATAAACCGTACCAATATATAAGTTTAAAGAAATAAGTACCAAAACAATACAATTTATCTTTTCTTGAACACCAAGACAAGTACTCCAATTGTGTCTTCTTCTTTGGTTTGCTTAATAACGCATGTGACCTCCTTGCTAACTTAAGGCAACCACACAGCCCAACACAGCACGGTAGCGGATGCTGCAATTCACAGAGATGCGGCCGCGCTTACATAACGTCCTGGGGTCTGTGGTTGTCGTGAACACCTGCTTGGAAGGACGCTCAGCACCGAATGAAGACGACGCCCGAGTGGAATGTTACGTCGGCGTCTTCCCCTCCTCGTTCGCATGTTGCTGGTTTGAAAACTGCTCGCTCGGCTGCTGCGGCCTCCCTAAAAAGACAGAAATAAACCCGGGTTTTTAAACAGGGTGCCAAAACTACATCTCCTTTAAGCTGAGAGCCCAAGACATCATGCGCAGCGGCGGTTAGAAGTGAGCTGCGCTTTTTACGCGTCTTATCTACCGGCGGTAGGCATCGGTGGGCACGCAGAATAAGGCGTCAAGCTCGTATAGTCTGGGAGGTTGGGATTAGAATAGTGAGCGAGGGGACTGAGGTGTTTTCCTCAACAATTATTCTCCACTCTCCCTCCGCGTAAATGTGGGGACATCTCTAAATTCTACCTTGCTCATTCATACATTTATTAGTATGTATGTATAAGCGGATATTTTGTACGTATAACAAGAAACTGAGCAAAGGGGTAAAAAATAATGCGGGATTTTAATAAATGAGACAAGTCAAACAATGACTCAACCGGGGGAGGGGGAAAGAGAGATAATTAAAATAAAACTTCCATTTTTAGTAGAACTCAGGCGTAGATTCAAGGGGGAGGGGGAGTCAAAGGTTCAGTTGACTCCTCTGTGTTAGAAGATTAATAATACAAAAAAAAGTTCAAATTTAAAAAATAAAATACAACACAGATAGAGTATACAATTTAAAAAAAATCTTTTTACGCGCAGACACCTCTTAAGCTGGGTCCACACGTGCGTTATTCATCCACGTTTATTCACTGTTTGATATGAATAACGCACGTGTGGATTGAGAGCAGTTCTTCCACGAATACCGAATAGAAAATATGTGTATCCAGCAGGAGCGGAGGAACTGTGAGGGACTATGCCCCCTAAAAATAATTTACCCCTCCATGGAATAAATTCCCCCTCCCCCTTATATATAGTTCAGATCCTATGATATTATCAAATATGAAGCTGAAAGAAATCTGGCTTTAAATAAAACTACAAATGTTTTCTAAATGCATTCTATTGACAAAAATTTGCCACTTCAAATAACTACTAGACTAGAGGCATCTAACTTGGAGAAAAAGTCAGGAGAGGAAAGTTCTAAATAGTTTTCAAGGTCATCCAAATTTCAAAAAGTCTAGGGAGGGACAACTCCAAATAGCTTCTACAGATACATGTTATTTTGAAGAATTTTCAGGCAAGAACCACCCCAAATAGCCTAGTTTCTGAAATAATTCAATTTTCAAAATTTTGTCGGTGGAAGACCACTTCAAAGCCTGAGAGATAATTTCTTTCACCAGGGAAAGTACATTGAGCCGTTACCTCCAACACAAGATGCACTTCACCACCATATAAATCAAGTGAACTACCAAACTTTGGTTTGGAAACGAGCTCTCCATCAGAATCAAGACCTTCAAACCCAACAGAATGTGGTTGAATCTAGGAGAAGGAATCTACGTCCCTATTATGACTACCCTACCTCTAATTCCAAAGGAGTATCTTTGCAACACACACTGGCGCAGCCAGGATTCGTTTGTGGGGGAAGGGGTTAGTTTCACTGACCAACTGAGCAGGGTCCAATGGTTTTTGCCTAGGGAAAATTTGAAAATTTAAGTACTGCAAAATGCAAATATATCAAAAGAAATTAAATAATATAAAAAATAATTTAAAATTTATAAAAATTGTTATAATTCTGTAATTATTATAACTATTAAGTTTTTATGAACAAAATTTTATTCATGCATTCTGCTAGAATATACAAACACGCAAGTTTCAATAAATTGTTTTTTGGAAATTTGATTTATAAAGTTATTTTATGAGCTAAAATCTGAAAATTCTAATAAGAAACTTGCACTAACTCTTAACTCACAAAATCACTTTTGAACTAATCCACTTTAGTATTATGTTAATTTTTCTTGGTTTCATAGAAAATTCATTGAGAACTTCGTCCTCCCCATGTGGAAAGATTATATCTGGCCAGAACTGGTCCATATCTGCGCCAGATAAGCCCAGATCTGGGGCAAATCTGGCATTCCCAGATCTGGTCAATTCCAGACCTGGCATTTTTCCACATGGGTCCGTAACTGACACCTCTGGATGTATGTACATGAATCTCAAGTCTGTCTTCATTTGTAGAGTTCTTCATGTATGATCTCAACAGCTTTAGGGACGAGAAAGAGGAAGTCGGGTAGTGAGGTTTGGGGAGCGGGGGTCTACCATGAACAGCCCCCACCCCCCACCCCTAACTGCGCCAGTGGCAACACAGGCTGCGAATACAAAAAGGAGTACCGAATATCTTCATGTTTATTTAAAGCTACAAACATGCCTTGATCTCCAGGATGACTGCTACAAAAATGTTTGGTACAATAGCTCTGCACGAGATGCAACAGACTCAGAAACAGAAGCTAGTGATGTACAAATTTAAAAAGTTTTAGTAAAATAGTCATTTACTATTTCTAATGTAATACATTTGCTAAAAAGAATAATTTGAAAGTAATAATATATATCAAAATAATTTACAATGGTGAAATCATTTCATTCAAAATTATGGAATATTATCCAATAATATGTAGTCACAATAATATCATCTGTAATAAGATAAGAACAATACTACATTGTTGGTCGAGAAAAATATTTTTTTAAGTCATTACTAAAGCTATGTTGAACTTGCGTGGTCATTAAATAATTTATTATTAATTTTCCCAATTGCAATCGTCATGGCCTTTAACTTTATACCCAACATGACTACATTTGGTTTCGACCAACTTTACTTTTAAAAAAAAGTACCTCATTTCCGGGAAAAATATTGGGTTTGCGGAAAAAATTCCCTCTTAGTAAAAAATGTGCTTGAAATAAGGATTAATTTGCAGCTATACATATTCAAATAAGTTGTTTGAATAAGAAATCCAAGGCCACCATCTTTGATCTAATATGGCTGCTAACCCAACTACTTGCCAGGTTGACATCACTTTTCTTACTCAGAGGGGTGAGGACTTTTAGAAAAAATAGGTTGCCGTTTGAGACAAAGGGGCTACAGCAGGTTGACACTTTTTCACATTTTGTTCCTTCAATACAGGAAAACCCACCTTCGAAAACTAACGCAATTAATTAAGTCTGACAGTTCCCATGACCACAGGCAGAGGTAAAATAAGGGCAAAACAATTAGGTTGTCCAGTAATCGTGTTAAGTGCTATGGAGACTTTAGGCTCAGATGAATATCAGACTATTTTATAAGGTCTGGTAGTAAGATTTTTGAATTGGAAAATGTCCAAAAACCACACACTCTCGTCGACTGATAAAAACTGCTTAAGGGACTATAACAGTAGGATTTATAGAAGCATATAATAGGACTATCACAACAATTGATAGATTTACTGTACAGTGACAACTTCAAACTATTAATGATTTTTCTTTTTAGTTTATGAATTTTAACACTAGGGTTATTAATTAACAAATTGAGTACGTATTTGGGTAGTTAAGAGTAAATGCACCCACATTATTGTGAAGAGAGGATGGGAACATCACAATAAATTACAAGTGGAAAACCACAACACACAGTATAACCAACAGAGATTCAAAACTCGACCTGCTTGGAATAGTAAACCCAGTCTGTTGTGAGCCTGATAACTTAGACCACGTGATAATCGGTGTGGGTCCCGACACTACGAGTATGTACACCACGAGAGGTGTGTGTGTGTGTGTGTGTCTGAGTAGAGGCGAGTGTGTATAGTGGGACTGATATACGAAACATGACAGTTACTAGAGTTATTAAATATACTTTAATATAATCATACGTCAAATCTCATGCTCCGAAAAATTAATATTGGCAGAAAAATATGTTTGTATTGTCTAAACATATCTTCTTACCACGAGTTCATCATGTACAAGAAACGGATACGACAGTCCACTGTGACAGGGGAAGACCCATTTACTACAATTATATATTTTTCCATCATGTCAGGAATAGAGCCAAGGACCCTTATTTAGGTAATAAAACACACTAACGGCTGAGCTAAGGTGTCAGAATTAAACAGACCAACTAACTATACAAGCACCAATACAAGAATTATTGTATTAGGTCTACTATTTTTAGCACCCCGTCCCACTACACGTTCTGGTTTTACGCATATTATATACTAATTACGCTAATGTGTTAGGGTTGAGGATGATTGATTTCAGAGGTAATGTGTTCTTATTTTCGTGGAGGGAAAGTGAAAAGCCATTTATAAACAACAACTCAGTGCATCAGATGGGGATTTGAACCCCGATATCCCCTTCATTGGCAGTCGAGTCTATTGCGAGTGTGACGCCTTAACCCAGGGGTCAGCAACCTTTTTGATATCGTAGACTTTATGGGCTTAAAAACAAATTTGGTGGGTCAGTTTGAAAAAAATATCGAGCAAAATACTTAAACTTTATATTTCTCATATAATAATTAACACAATATTGTTTGTTTGCTAAATCTTTTGTGGATCAGATAAAATCAGTCGGCGGGCCGTAGTTTGCCGACCTCTGCCTCGGAACATTCAGCCACCAAAGAGGTTTTCTTGTAAAAAAGAATATCACAACATACAAGTAATAGTGATATTATTTTAGCCATTACCTCGTACCATGCGTGGATCTGCTAGACAGCGATTATAAACTGCCCAATGACTGCTCAGACATTATTTCAAGATATAAGCTGATGTCATAGTTTTATTCTCAAACCTGACGCTACCCCCGGCTCTATCGTTGGCTACATCGGGCTGTTTTTGAAAACAAGACGTTTTGCCGAGGAAATATCATAATTTGACACTAACCATGGTGGTGGCTATATGGTCTAAGGCATCACTCTCACAATATATTAAAACGTTATTGATGGGCGATGGGCGCCGATTGAAGTGATAGTGAATTTATTGCTAATGATGCCACGCGATTGAGAGCCAATTATAGAGATATTGAAATTGTATATTGATATTTGACCCGCGATACGGCGCCAATTAAAATGACACGGATTTATAATGAGATATTTCCCTGTGATTGAGTAGTATCTATAACGTTATTGGGTTTTATGATGATGACGATGCGAGCACGCCTTACCGCGCACTTACTAGCGGTTATGTGATCTGAGTATATTTGATACTTATAATTATGGAATTAGAAAGACTGTTGATGTTGCACACGTTTTATTTAACAGATTACTCCGTCGGTACTGAATATATGATATTAAATTATATGATTTACGGATTGTTTTTCTGTGTAATGTTATATTCTCTGTAGTAGTGAAGAATGACCCCGGGCACGGGACGATTCCCGTGTTCAGGTGTCATTTTTCAATTTTCAGAATATTTTAATGCAAGTTAATCGCCACCAATTGTCTCTCTTGTGTAATATTTCACTCAACTGCGGGTGTTTCCTGTCTCGATTTAACAGTGAGGTAGCTATAGTGGGGCAGGTGGGAGTTACCCAGGGTGCCACACTTATTAGCAATATTACCAACAATAATTTATAAGTTTCAGTAAAAAAACACTATTTTGTTTTTATTATTTTGTAGCTGATATTATGTAAGAATTCAACCAAATTTTATAGAACAGATTTCAAAGGGTCTAATTTTTTTATTTTTTGCCCTGGTTGCCATTCACCCCCATCAACCCTAATTTCATCTCTGGGCTCAAACACATATTCTATGGCACCCAACATAAAGCTAAGACACAGAAATCCTGTGAGACACAAAATTAGTGTCCAGCCCAATGGGAAAGTTTCAATTTACTACAGTACTAGTTTAGTTTCAGCGACACAAGGGTGGCTTGAAAGTGGCCCGTGTGGAAGGAGCCTTAGTCACTGTTCAATAACTCACTAAAAATACTCACATTGGTTGTAGTCCATGCACAACAAAATGAAGCAGTTATAACAATCGTAAAGATCGTACTTGAAACTGTGCCAAATTAGAGACACTAGGTTGAAACACGAGGGATATAGTAGTTAAGTTATAAATATGTCAAGAAAGATTTACAAGTTACTGCATGATGTATTTACGTCATATTCACGATCTTGGCATTGAAAAATTAAGCGTAACAACAAGCCACGAGTCAACAAACCATTTATATGGTAGCTTGCTCACATACGTCATGTTTAATGCTGTGATGAACATACTATTTCTAAACATATTATATCAGCACACGACTTACAAATGAGATTATCTTAAGATAGTACACAACAATACACACCCTGCCCTCGTGTCCTAGAGCGCACCAACATTTTCGTTCTAAGGAGTGTAGGGGTATAAATAATAAAACCTCTCGAGAAAATTTAAAGTTTTTTTTAAACTAAATGACGATAAATACAAAACTTCAACAAATATTTCAAGATGGGGTTTAACCATAAAACATGCCTCCGCTAATTAGCACCTATATATCTTCTAAATGGGTGGAAGGACAAATCCGTATAAAACTCCGTGGCGCCAACCTGCAATCGAGCCATACCGACCAAGTGGCCGCCGTCTATTGGCGAAGATAGTGCCAACTTCTGTGGATAGAGGTTGACATGTAATCAGCACAACGAACTCTCCAGGCGTTAATCTCAGTTTTCTAGATCATATCCATTACTTTTTCATTTTGGTAGCTCCTAATTTATCCTCTTGAGGCTGAGTTGACCCCGTTCTAGACCCAATGCTTCACAAAAAAAATTCTGGAAGCGCAGGGGGTCGAACCCAGGACCTCTGTACCTGTAGCCAAGAACTTTGACTACTAGAAGGACGAGCCAGTGTAAAAATAATAAATATCAGTATCAGAAATAATCGAGACAAGATCCACTCGCCTTGTGGTCGATCACTTGAACCACATGTCAGACACCTTAAAGCTCGATTCACACGTTCGCTGAAAATAGAGCGTAGAATCTGCTTGGGTGACGCAGCAGCTTACACGCTGTATGTTGACCCATGATGCATTGCAACGATAACTTAAAACAGTTGATCACCAACATATTTTATTCTCTAGTGGATAAACATATATTTTAGATCATTTCCCAATGGATGTTTTCAAATTACAGCGCTATGTCGTGGAACAATCCAATACATTGATACACATGTTTCACGTTAATGGGTTATTTCAAATCTTCTCACAACGGCCAACGAAGCTGTTTGCTAGTTTCTGGCTGTAGAGCGCATGCGTTGTCAAATGCGCATGCGCATTGATTTGAAATGGTTCGTTTTGAGATTTGATTGGTTCTCCCATGCCGAACACGCGGGAAGAGCGGATGAAGTAGAGAATAGTTTAACTTTAGCAGAACAGCTCGCGCTGATTAAGCAGACATCTTGTGATTGGCTTAGATCTCGCCACATGACCACGTTTCTGTTCTGCGCGAGTTTTTCGGCGAACGTGTGAATCCATTGTTAGCTAAGTCGGTACCACGTCCATTTTGTAAACTAAGGGTCTCAGGCGTTGCCAACAAATAAGATTTAGTCAGTGGAATAAGAGCTTTACGTTTCACAGTAATGAACTAATGGTCAGGCGATGATAAGGAGGGTTTTTCTGTCGCTTCACAACCCTTCTTAAAGGGATGGTAACTAATAACTGGTGACCTGGTGGTCTAGGGGTAAGGTGCCAGACTTCTGTGCTGGCGGCCGGGGTTCAATCCTCGGTCCCAGCACAGATTTATCTGATTACCAAACCCTTACTTCACCTCTGACAAAGCATCTTGTAACTGTGGGGAATGCCAGGCCTCCACCGTGGTTCGGATTCCACGTTAAACTGTAGGTCCTCCATTTCATCTCACAATCACCCTACCATTACACATTAGCGTAAGTGCGTATAACCCGAACGGGTAGTAAGACGCGGTGCTAATAATAATAATACTAGATTTTGCAAAATTCTCTTATGTTTTAGCAGTTTTTAGAAACAACAAATTGCCTGTATTTTCTCGGCTTCCTAGGTGCGTGGCAAACCTGAACCAGTTCTCCGGACGTAATTTCATTAACGTGAAAAGGGAAGCCCAAGCTTCACCAATAGTAAATATTTCAGATGGGCCGAGAATCAAACTCGGGATTCTTGACTCAATAGACATATGCGCTACCGATTGAGCTAAAGTGTCGGATCCCTGACAAAGTTCACCATTAATTTAATAAAGGGAGATTTAATTTTAAATTATTTATCTTTCGCACCACGACTTACTCCTACTCCAGGCTATCTGCATGTTTATATTAATTGGGTCAGGATGAGTAAGGTAGAATTTAGAGGGAATATACCCACATTTGTGTATAGAGAGTGTGGCCAACAATTTAGGGAAAACCACCCTCTGTACACCTGGCCTAGATTCGAAGCCCTAGCCTCTCCACGACCAACAAACCAGACTAGATGAACTTGACGATTAGCCAACGCACCCACCAAGGCGGTTTATAAAGAGACATGAACGGGATATGTTTTAATAATCATCTCCAATAATCTTTATAATTTTAAAACTATTCAATCACACTCTCTTAAACACATTGGAATTAGCTCACCAAGAAAAGAATGTGCGTCACACCCGTGAATTTCCAATCATGTCTGGATCCCTAGAGGATGACCCCCACCCTCGGTCTAAGTGGCGGTTTCACCCAACACCGCGATCAACAGTCTGGGTCTATTTCTGCCCCGGCTCGTCTCAGCTGGTACGAGTGAGGAATATGGGGCACAGCTAGACCCCGCGGGGTGTCTGTCATACCGTCACACGGTCTAAGCGGTAAAGATAAACCATTCCTAACTCCTTGCCATACCCAACAGCAACCATACAATTTATATAGCATAGCTAAGAAGTGTCGACCTCGGTGGACTTTGGGTAAAGTGTTCGCCTCAAGACCCATTGCTCGTGGGTTAACCAGGGTTAAATGATTTTTCTTGAGTGATAAAAATCCGTAGCACAACCTCCTTCGGAGGGAAAAGTAATGCCGTCGATTCCATGTCGATTGTGGATTATAAAAGAATCCTGGAAGATTCGTGAAATTACCTTTCTCGGCACAAATGATAGGCCCTTTTGACCTCACTCATAGACATTCAGTGTGGAAGGCAACGGAGAACCACCACACTTTCTAGACTCCCCTAAGTCATGTTATTTTTACCAGATGGTGCAGGCAGCACTAACCATTCAAAGAGCTGAGTGCATGCCCAGCTCCGGATGGATAAAAATCACGTCAAACCAACCTTAGGGCTGTTTACTAAGAAGAAGACGCTAAGAAGTAGTTGCAGCAAGCAAATAGGTATGGTTTGTATTTACGGCTCTAAGGCTACGCCCAGACGAACCGACAAAAGCCGCAGTAAAATAAAGCTGCTACAAATTGTGGGTGGCCAGACGATGGTTGTAGGGCTGCTTCTTAACGCTACACTAGCAACAAGTAGTTTCTGTGTGCAGCCGTGAAAAGGAAATAAAGGTGATGAATCCTAATTTCAAATTGCGTTTTGAGTGTTACTTGTCCGACGTCGGCGCCGTCTAAAAAGAAAAAAAAAAAGTGGTGAATTCATTCCATCAATTAGTAACCGGGCAACACAGGGGTAATTTGTTTTACTTCATGAAAAACTGAAACTGTAATTACCCTATAACATTCTTCGAGTATTATCGAATGTCAATTAATTCGTTTGTCTCCCGAATGAGTTTTTTTTTCTTCAAAATTGAATTCATCCCAAGCATCTCCTGCTAGAACTTCCATTACACTGCTAGACCAACATTGCAACTTCAAATCGCGGTTTTTGTGTTATCCACACTTTAAGTCATACAGACATGGATATTTATGTACCACAATAATGAGGTGCTCGCTATCTACTAAATCGTTATCCATTTTGAAACAAAATAATAAATAAAATAAAGAGAGCACACGAGGAAGGAATATGACGCCCCTACACAATACTGCACGTGGGGCCACTCTTTCGCTGTAAACTGTCTCCAGAATTAGGGGTCGTTGTCCATAAACCACGTGACGCTTTTTTATTACCTTTTTATCCCCCCTTCACCCATGTAACACCATGTAGACATTTAGCCTAGCCCTCCCCCATCGCCTACAACCTGTGTTATGTAACTTTTCTCACCAAGAATGAATGTCATTTTTCCCTAGGGAAGTTTTGCGATACTAAGGGAGGGATTCAGATTTAATACTTCTTAAAACCCATTTAAAACCCCGATTGTAAATTATTTCAGAAAGTATTATTATTTATACAGACATAAAGACGTCAATCTCTAATTCCTCAGGTTCAGGACGGAAAACCTCTGCTATATTTATGTTATGGATGTCAGATTTATGATCTGAGTAAGAGCCAGACGGCACTACTATGTGCTGAGTAGGATGGCCCTTTTCTGTAGTGGCGCTACATGATGATGTTAAAAAGTGCTCACATCCGATGCTTGTCGCTGGGGGAAGATATCGTTCTTAATATTTTGCACTTTTTTTATAGCCATATGATCATCATAAAGAGAGCTATTTAACAATTCTAGGCATACAACTTTTCCAAATTATATTTTGAATTAATCTATAATTTTACTTTAAACAACTTATAAATATTATAACGTCCCTTAAATGCTTCCATTTATAACGCCCGTGAACTTAAAAATAAGAAATAATTAGTAATTTCCTAGTTAGAATCTGGTAACTATCATATCTGGATAGTTTAGAAGAAGACGTGCTTTAAGCGCCAAGTAATAAAATATAAAATTCAAATAAAATTTTATATATATACATACATATATAGAATTAAGAGGAGAATATTGTTAATGCTTTCAAATATTCTTTAGGGTCAAATCAGGGACATTACAATATCTAGACTCATGTTTCGTTACAACATCGATCCTGGATCCTGGCTTCACTCTCTAAAAAGACAAGATGGTCAATGAAGTGGAGATCGGGGTTCGAATACCATTCAAGTGTACTCAGAGTGGCTTTTCCCAAATAGTTTTATATTCTCTCTCTCTCTCTCTTCACGTTATTGTGGATAGACTACCCCTAAAATTCTACCTACCTCATTTCTACTCTATTAGATAAATATAATAAAAAATAATTAGAATAACTACAATTTGACTATACCATCCTACAAAATGTATACTTAAAAGGTAGAATTCTAGAGGAAATCTACCAGCATTTGCATGGATGGAGAGTGGGAAACAATTTAGGAAAAACAATCCTCGGTAGACCTGACTGGTAATCGAACCCCATCTCCCTAACATCGACCGTCTAGTCTACTGAGAGAATGACAATTAGATAATGCGGCCACCGTAGCGGGTGTATAATAGTTGCATTTATATACATATACACTAGATTTATCAGAAGGGAAAAGGTATAGGCTTAAATACACCCACATTTTGAAAATAATTAATGATATTTGGGTGACCTGGCGGTGTAGGGGTAAGGTGTCAGACTTCTATGCTGGCGGCCGGGGTTAAATCCTCGGTCCCGGCACAGATTTATCTGATTACCAAACCCTTCCTTCACCTCTGACAAGACATCTTGTGAATGTGAGGAATGCCAGGTCTCCACCGTGGTTCGGATTCCACGTTAAACTGCAGGTCCTCCATTTCATCTCACAATCACCCTACCATTACACATTAGCGTAAGTGCGTATATCCCGAACGGGTAGTAAGACGCGGTGCTAATTATAATAATAATAATAATAATAATAATGATATTTGAAGCTTTTCTTTTCATAATATGCTGGTACGAAGAAATAACACTATTGATGGACTCTTCAAACTTGCTTTGAGATAAATTCTGTACTTTTATTTCTTCCCATTTCACTAAAACATATTTTTGAGACTCTTCTGCTGCTTTTCTTCTTCTTCTGGATATCGCTTTTTATATGCAAGCAATGAACAAGTCTCCTCTTTTTGAATAAATTATTTTTGTTTTTGTACAAACACAAGCGATTATTCACGGCCTATGTAAAAGAATGTACAGTAGGCATCTAAATTATACTCAAAATTAACTATACCTATAAATTAAGGGCATTTCGATTGACAGCTGTTATCAACTAAAAGCACGTGAGGGGTTCTATAGATTGGAAAAAGTGCCGTGATTATAAACATGTCACTGTCATACACATGAAAATATGTGTTTTCGAATGTGCTTGACGTTCGTAGTCTCGGGCAGACAATGCTACCTAAACGCATTCGAAATATTGATAAACAAAAAGTGCTAGACTTGCACTTTCAAAGTCACAGATATTCGGAAGTTATCTATAAGTATGTTTATCAAAGGTGAAAACATGAACAATAATATTATTTTTGAACATTAGAATTTGAGTATAAGATCTGTGTTACGTAACACTTTCCTGTACCCCACCACTCTCCCATGTAACAGCATGTAGGCATTAGAGCTCACCTCCACACACCCTCAAAACGTTACGTGGTATATGGACGACCACTAATGGGCTTGTTCGTCTGCGACACGGTCTTGAAATGAGTTCCACTTTCTAACAAAGCAGTAATTTACAGCGTTGTGTATCCGGCTCCATTTGAATTTATTGGGTGAATCTTCATACTTTAACTTAATGTGGGTTTTGGCAGTATTTTAAAGCTCATCTGGCCGTAGCCTAAGGCGTCAGGATCGTAATAGACTTGATCGCTGGTGACGGGCAGTCTAGTTCTAATCCCAGCCGGGTGTGCTGAGGTGTTCCTCACTCACACTCAACGTTAATGCCAGGACATTTCCTCATCCTATCAGTGTAATTAAATGCGGATAGCCCAGAAGAGTAGTAAGACTTGGAGCTCGTTATGACAAACGCTCCAACAATCAAGACTAAAGCCGAGGTTTCCGCTTGTAGTTACTTGTGTGGGTTGATTAGAAATGCAACAAGTGACGTGATTCACCAAGCCTAATCTGGACCTCAACAAATTCAAGTCATCTCTGACCCTCCACAATGTACACTCCGTTTATCCTAAAAGTTAGCATACTCCCTTTGACTGATAGTACTATACTAACAACGGACGAGAACTAAAGCTGTATAACCCGCCTCGGTGGCGTAGTTGGCTAACGCGCTTGTCGTGTTGAGCTCGACTGCTGAGGACGGGGAGATCGAGGTTCGAAT
>CABEEJ010009553.1:0-17953 GCA_901482245.1 Timema douglasi
CACCCTACCATAACACATTAGCGTAAGTGCGTATAACCCGAACGGGTAGTAAGACGCGGTGCTAATAATAATAATAATAATAATAAGTATTTGATTACCCTGTTTTAAACTTCACTTCGATCCAACCAACAATTGGTTCTTTTATTCTACTAAAGTTATGTATGAAAAATATAAAATATAATTGTAAAGGGACTCAGGGAATCATGTTATAGTATAAATTATTCACAATTTCTCGTTACAAACTTCATGCTCTTTCGTTGCGTTTACCTTGTAAAATAGTATACTTAGTTGGGTTTGTTACACTATGACATTATCTTACTATCAGTAGAGGCGCGTGAATATAATTCAAATTAAGTTGTTATTTTTATTATTTTAAATAATTACTTTTTTTACACCTCATATAACTTTATACCCGTTTAGGCTTTACGCATATGAACTAATAATTAGGCTAGTGTTTCAGGGATGTGGAGGGTTGGATTGAGATTAGTGTACCCACATTTGCACGTATGAGAAATGTAAAAACATTGAAGGAAAAGTCACCTTCTATACACTCATCCAGGATCCAAACCCCCCGTTTCTGCAGTTCATCTGTTGTAAGCGTGACACCTTAAGTCGGGTACAGAGCAAAACAAAACAATGAACTGAACGCTGTTCGCGAACCGTACACTTATTTGTAACAATATTTGTTCGTTGTTCTGTTCGACCCCGATCCACCGTTGTCGGTTTTTGCCCGTCACATCAAAGGTTGTTACAAAGCTCGGCTCATAACTTATTGGACGGCGCTGCGAGCCGAATCTCGAACCATGTACCTGTACGTGCAAGTTAAATTTTTGGTTTATTTCTTATTAAAACACAGTCAAAATAATAGCGGGAGAGTTATATTTTTGCACCTTAGGCCCAATCAAATTAATTAGAAGCTCAGAATCACTTAGTGACGTTCAAATAATTTTTTTATATTAACCACTAATTTCTTGAAATATAAGGTAATTGAGAAAACTATTTCCGCTTTATTCCGCACGCCTTAAATACAATTGATTTTGCCACCATCGTCTGTTTGTCTTTTTTTCTTTGTTGCTAAGTATAAATAAATAAATGCCATGGCAGTCAATTTTAATTTTTCCCTGTCTATTGGGTGTGCCACCCACCGAAGTACACAACGTTCAGAAGTAAAATATGTCTAGCAGGAAGGTTCCGAGGTTCGGCACGAGTTTCAACTAAATAGTATGGACGTGACTCAAAGTTAGTAATAATTACTTATTCTTCATTATCATTATTATCATCAGCATCATCATGGAGACCTCTCAGCCACTGGCTGGGTCTGTTTGGAACATACCTCTCACCACCTTTCTTCCACCACCTTGCCTCTTTTCTACGCGCTGCTCCTTACTCTCTTCAGTCCCTTGGTCTTCCTCTCGGCCTCCTACTCTACCTTCATACCCAACATCCTCCTGGACTCCCTTTCCCTCTCTATTCTTCTCACATAGCTATTCCACCTTAGTCGTTCCTTTTCTATCCTGTCCTGAGCTGGCTCTTCTTTTACTATTCCTCTTACTCTCTCATTTCTCATCCTGTCAAATTGTGTCACACCGAACCTACTTCCTAAAAAAACTCATTTCACTTGCCTGTATTCTGTTTCCATCCTGTTCTTTCATTATCGCTCCCTTACACTTGTCTGGCATATACCTGCTCCAATTAAGTCTTCTCACACTTCTGCTTGCCTTCCTCTCTCACTTATTTCTCCCCTGTTCGTTCCACTCTCTTCTACAATACTCCCCAGATACTTGAGACTATTAACTATCTTCAATTGCTCCTCTATCACTGTCACGCCAGTATTCAAACCTGTCCTTATTTCTTGTCGTGTTCACCATCTCATTCATTACTTAACTATTCAATAATCACCTAGTCGGTGACCTGGCGGTCTAGGGGTATGGTGTCAGACTTCTATGCTGGCGGCCGGGGTTCAATCCCAGGTCCCGGCAAAGATGTATCTGATTACTGACGATGATTCAATCCTCCCTTTCTTATATAGTTCTCCATCCCTAGCTAATTAGCGTGATTAGTAGACTACGTGATTACCAAACCCTTCCTTCACCTCTGACAAGACATCTTGTGATTGTGAGGAATGCCAGGCCTCCACCGTGGTTCGGATTCCACGTTAAACTGTAGGTCCTCCATTTCATCTCACAATCACCCTACCATTACACATTAGCGTAAGTGCGTATAACCCGAACGGGTAGTAAGACGCGGTGCTAATAATAATAATAATAATCACCTACTCCTTAAAAATCTATATAATAGTTTAGTATGATATAAAGTCCCTTTCTTCTATGGCTATTGTGGTTTAGCTATGCGTTCCTCCAAAATAAGTCATAGTGTCCGGTTTAGCAGCCAAATTGTTAAGCGCGGATACGATTTGTGCGCTATAATAGTGTGGCACGCACTTGGCCTTATCGAATCGAATAGTCTCAACTCTACATTATTTTCTATATAAATAGGGGGGGGAAAAACACAAATTGGGAAATTATTTCGAGCTGGTGGGGAATGGCAGGAGTCGATGAGATACGCCAAACTGTGTGTCCATTTTAGGGTTACAGCTTGTATGGTCACATCATGTCGAATGGTGCTTAAATAGGTTGTATTTTTTGACATACATATTCGTTTCAAAAGATAGCCAAAGCTAAACAAGGTCTGTTTATGAAAACAAAACTTTAAAAAAAATTAAATTACATAAGCTACTTAACAAAAAAAATGGCAATGACATGATTAGGAGCCTGATTCATAAAATTTCAAGTTTTATTATTATCAAGTTTCAAGTGAATGTTTACAGTTTGTAGATTTGAAGGGTTTCATAAAGGAAATAGTTAGAACTTGTAAATGTTTTATACAAGTGCACTAAAATCTACAAATTATTATTTAATTATTAAAATATCAGTTATTAAAAATATTAAGGAACATATTTTGTTTGGAAGTTCCTAGAGTTGAGAAAAATGTAATAGAATTATGGAGTGAGATACATAATATTGTATTTGCTTTTTAGACCTAACATTACTGTAGAACACTGCGTAATTTAAATTTTTCTGAACTAAGACAGTTTTTTATTTATTTTATGGAACATTAATGAACTAGACAATATCGTGTAGTAGTATATTAATGTTAAGTATATTGATTCGAGACCGTCTCATAGCCTCAATAATTGCCTGTCTACACCCTCATCATAAGTCTACAAACATTATATTCATGTTACCGCACTTAAAATGTCTACACATGTGATTTATTCATTAAAATAGTGTACTATACTTATTATGTACAAATAGCATACTAAAATTCTTATATATATATATTTATAAATTTTAGTAAAACAGAACTATCACCCGATCGCGGTTTGATTAGTATACGGGCGTGATTATTATAAAAATGGGGTGAACGAAGAGTATCTTCCTATCACAGGATTAATGATTAAATCAAATCATACACAACGCTCCATGCAACTGTGACCAAGTCCACCCAGAAGTAACTTTATACACAGTTGAACAAAGGTTGGGCGAATAAATGTTTATATCATCCTATATCAACGTTTGAAATTACGTGTCCGCTGAAAACCTTAGGGAAGACCGCCAACCAATTCTGCTCTCTAAATATATAGTTCTGACACATGTATCGATTCGAGCTACACATATTCATAGATAGATAAGCGATTGCTGTACTTAAACTAGAAAAAACAACTTTTAAGCGACATCTTAAAGTGGAAGTGTAGTGGACGCGAGAAATGTTATTGTTTCTGCAGTTTTTATAGATTTGTTTTGACAAAATAAGTAAAATACTGTTCTAGTAGCAACATATAGTTTAATTTTCCTCACGTGGTGATATCAACAGCTGTTGTTGAATATACAGGATGAGGCTGGAACAGTTATACGATTAGCAACTTGAAAATTAGCACTTTAATTGAAAAATAAATATTCACTAGCTAAATAAAAACAAACTTCATACTAAACATTTTCACTTTTTGAAGATAATGTCACTGAGGTGAGCTCCACCGGATGTCAGAAAGACCTATGCACGCTGTCTGTCCATCACTTTCCTTAGTATAGATAGTATAATTGTTACCGACCCACCCTATATTTGTCATGAGAATAGCGACATATAAGATGAGAAACTTTCTAAATAAAGAGAAAAGGTTGTCATTAAATTCCAGGACACCTTTGACACATATTCAACAACTGTTGAGGTCACCGTGTGAAGAAAATTAAATTTTATAATTATACTGGAGCTATATTTAATTTATTTGAATGAAAAAAAATATTTTGATACAAAAGTTTTATAAATACTACTCTTAACTCGCATTCCCTACACTCCCACCTTTTAACATAATATATAGCTTTCTTAACACCTAGCTCTCTAGTTATATGATAATAAAAATTGTGTATTCTACTAGAATAATAAAGTTACCATTTTTTTCTACCCCAACTAAACTTAAAATAGGAATTGTTTTGAACAAATAACACACTTCACATTTTCCTGATAAAAAAAGTATTAAGTAATTTTTAACTTTTTTAAATTGGGAAATCATTTTTACTCTCTTGGTTAGCAAACTTTTGTATCAAAATAATTATTTAATGAAACCTTTTCTAATTTTTTAATTGCCAAGTAAAAATATCCTGCCATATTCATTAAAGGCTTATTCATTAATATAAAAAAAACTCGGTAAACACATTGAAATGTTTTTATAACAATTGAAATGTTATGGAAAATACTCATCAATGTTTATTTCAAAATAAGAAAGTACAAATAGTTTTCCAACAACAAAATAATGTTAATAATCATTGAGAACTAGCTTGAGTACCCTTAAACCTAACCTAACCTAACCTAGCCTTACACAACCTTAACGATCAAATCAGGCAAAGAAAAAGTTGAAAAAATACACCAAGACACAAATGATATTTGTAAGGTTAGACATGGAACTGTTAAGGTTACGCAGTGAACAAATAGCATGTGCGCATGCGCAGATAACTCGGAGAGTAAGAGAAGCTGGTTATGTTGAGTAGTCACGACTGAGCCTCGTGGTATCACTTGTTTGTCCGGGAAAAAAAACGTATGCTTGTAGTTTAGTTGGTCCTGCGTGGTGACATGAGAAAGACGAATGTCTCATTCGAAAAATAGAAAGAGATGGATTGTCTCCACCCCCACCGTAATATTATATCCTTCGTTAATTGTGCAGTCATGTCTATCAATAACGTTTTTTAAAAATATATCGTTAGTTTGGGATTATAAAGATTGGGCGCCAAGGTAACTATTTTCTGCAGTTTTTATAACAAACAAAAATTTGGCAAATTAAATAGCTGACGCCATTAGAAACATGGAGTTTAATTGTATTCAAATAGTGATCTCAACAGTGTTTGAATACGGTATCTTTCAAGGGTGTCCTAAGATTTAACGATAACTTTTTCTCTTCATTTAAAAGTTTCTCATAAACTCATACAAATATTCAACAACTGTTGATATCACCATGTAAATAAAATTAAACTCTATTTTTTTAATGGAGCAATATTTGATTTATTTTGGATAAAAAAGTTGTTCACTCTGAAAACTGCAAAAACATTGGCATTTTCTCGCGTTTTTTTATATCTCACCTTAACGACTTAATCCATTTGGCCGGGATGGGAACGTTAGTTTGAATATAGTAGTAAGCCCCTTGCATTGTCACCCATTTGGTATTCTAAACTCGTTCTTCGCGTTTACTGCGACCATGTACAATGCGAGTATAAACCACGCAGCCACTGGTACAGGTAACACAAACCCTTGGCTGTTTATTTGTTCACTATGCTTCAAACTATAACGAAATACAGTACACTCTCCATTAACCAGGTCAGTGAGAGGGGGTGCCCGCATTCATATATTGCCCACTGCGCACGTTTACCTGCGTGGCTACGCTCGATGTACACATACATGAGCGGTTATAGTAACCTTGAGAGAGGTATCTCTTCTCCAGACACTGGTTGCCAGACCCTATACGGAAAGTGGCACTCGGAGGGTACGGCCACGGTGGGTTACAAGAGCCATGTGATGGGGTGTTTGTTTCCTACCATGGTCGCCAGGAGTTCCGCTGTCGGTTTGCCATTCGGCCTTGGGTGGTGTCTAAGCCAAAAGTCTGACTTATTTGCATGATGCTAGACAGACCCTTGTGGGATGGATACGGCGTCACAATCCATTTGAAGGGGATCTTCATTGATATTTGAGAAATACGTATGATCCAATGTCACTATTATTTACTTCTAAGATCTTAAGACACTATTTGGATCAAGATTTTGTAATACTGGAGGTGGTGCCAAAATGAAATACCTTCCAAACACAATACTAAGCTCGAGACGGTCCTGAACATTTCTCTTGTGTTTCAGCTAATGATGCTGGTTATTTGATCTGATGGCGAGGCTTGTCTTGTTTCAGGGTATAACGTTGAAGATGAACGAGGAGGGGAAGTGCATCGTGGCGCGGATCATGCACGGGGGGATGATCCACCGACAAGCCACCCTGCACGTGGGGGATGAGATCAGGGAGATCAACGGAGTCCCTGTGGCCAACCAATCAGTCAATGCCTTACAGAAGATACTGGTCAGTACTAAGCACCTGCTACAATAACATGTTTGGTGTGTGTGTGTGTGTGTGTGTGTTAGTGTATAGGAATAGAAGAATCTAGAACCGTGATCAGGGTATTGGCTGGCAAACCCAATGGGAAGTGACCATTGAGAAGACCTAGACACATATATAGAATAACATTAGAGTAGACCTGAAATAGATAGGGCTTAATAAGGTGGACTGGTTAGATCTAGCTTAAGATATGGATAGCTGTCATACTTTTAAATGTGCCAATGAACTTTCGAACACCTTATGATATATAGTAATTAAGTAAAGTTGGAATGAGGAAGGCAGAATTTAGAGTAAATGTTCTTGAATTTACGGGGAGAGGGAGTGGAAAACCATTATGATAAAATAAACCTTTAATACGCTTTGTTGGAGTTTGAGTCCCAACCCCTTAGTCAACGACAAACCTGACAAGACGAGGTTGATGCCTTTATTTGCGTGCCTATTGGTGAGAGATACAATATATAAATAAATGAAAAAACTCCCATAGCAGTAGTCGTAAAAATGCTAAAGATGGTTTCACACTCGCAGGACTGTGCCCCGGCCATTTTATAGTGTCGATATCATTCAGAGCATTGAAGCAGCACAGTCCTGTAAGTGTGAATCCTACTTTAGACGATATATTAGGCACGCGTGTCTACTTAAACAGGTTCCAGTCGTGACTTCAAATATGGTGGTTCATTGGTTAGTTTAATAAATGTTGTCAGCCGGGACGGATTAAGAGGAATGTACCAGGCCGGGAAAATGAGCCCCTCTAACTATTTCTATTCTATTTCAAAGAAACATTTGCACATATATAATGTATATTTATATAAATATACATATTCATATATATCGTTAAGTGCAGTGTGCTTGCATAGGACCTCTCTGTGCGCGTTTTCAAATATGCAAGTTTTGTGTCTGCACATATCAAATTATTATTATTATATTTTTAAATTTATAAAATGAGGGTTCTTGGTTAGTTTCATTTTACTATGAAAATTTAGATTAAATGTAGATGATAATAATATTTAATAATAATGACTTAATATTAAGTGTATTAATCTTATTTTTTTTATATTATAAATAATACATTATACATTTATATTTAAAATCATCCTATATACATGTATATAAAATATATTATTAGAAATTAAGTAATATGTATATAAAACTATAATACTAATGTCCATATAAATATAAAATAATTAACATTTTTACTATAGACTTCTTTAACCGAAATATTAAAACATTTACAATCTAAAGTAAACGTATATACATGTACATTACATGACTAGCGAAGACGGGGAGATAGAAATAAACTCTAATACGGATACAGCAGCATCAAATATCATATTTACAAATTTTTAAAACCGACACTGGTATACGGGAATTTACCACGGGACCCTTATCTTAGTGTGTCAGTGTTGTACCACTGAGCTATCCAGGATTCGTCCCGAGCTCAGGGTTATTCTTAATTCACAGTTTAAGGCAGAAGCTGGGATTGGAGTATGGAAATTAAAACAGCAAGCTGAATATTGAATGGGGAAGAAACATTTTACTAGTACAGTTTGGTCAAGTGCAAAATGTGAAACCTAAATTAATGTGACCTACTTTTCTAAAGTTTATGTAAACAAACCTTATTTAATAAGAATGTTTAGCTAAAGGTTGTTTGTGGTGTCCTCGGCACGTGTTCATAACTTATCTCCACTACCACTTTTCGATAGTTTCTGTGCATATTACACACATATATATATATATGTATATTACATACATATAGGGTGACCTGGTGGTCTAGGGGTAAGGTGTCAGACTTCTATGGTGGCGGCCGGGGTTCAATCCTCGGTCCCGGCAAAGATTTATCTGATTACCAAACCCTTCCTTCACCTCTGACAAGACATCTTGTGAATGTGAGGAATGCCAGGCCTCCACCGTGGTTCGGATTCCACGTTTAACTGTAGGTCCTCCATTTCATCTCACAATCACCCTACCATTACACATTAGNAGGTCCTCCATTTCATCTCACAATCACCCTACCATTACACATTAGCGTAAGTGCGTGTAACCCGAACGGGTAGTAAGACGCGGTGTAAAAATAATAATAATACATACATTTATATATGTATATTACATATATATGTAATATGTAATATATATGTATATGTATATTGCATACATATATATTATTACTAGCATCTGCCCTCTGTTAATTCTCTTCCCCAGTCCATGTGATCCTATGATCTTCTGCTCACGCCTTTCACCGACAACACTGCTCCATTCGACTTTGATGATGATGTTCACTTTCCCTCTTTCCTCATGTTAAATAAGTACTTCCATTTCATCACACATTTATTCTACCCTAAATTTAATTCTACGATACGTTATTTCAAAATATGGTTCATGAGAAAATAAAGTCGAAAGATTCCAACAGGGCTCTTTTTCTTGGCAAATTTATATTTTGAGTTTTATTATTAGAAAAAAAAAAGTTTGAAAATGTAACATTTGATCATTTTCAACGACTTTATAAGCAAATTTGCGGGGCCATGAGACTAGGCTTGAGGAAAATGGCGCTAGATTTAGCCTTCCTCTTAACAAAATGCAGTAATTTTTTGATAGGCTCACAACAGAAAATTTTAATATCTTTGAGAATTAGTACAGTAGCCCCATGGCTTCCTTGGTGCTGACTGTCAACTCACAGCTGACTTCTGACAGCCAACATTAAGGTTAATACCTAAATTCTGACTGTCATAACTGACAGCTGCTAAACACATGTTTTTACAGATCATATGGTTCGGCGTAGGGATACATAATTTGGCCTGGTAACTTTTCAAAGCCGTCAGCTGTCAGTCAGCACCAAAGAAGCCAAAGGGCTGCTGTAGTGAACTTTCCTCTCTTTACCTTCAGATAAGAAGTTTCGTAGTTTTATTTCCCCTCTTTCTTATTGACATGGCAAAGGTGAAGCGTGAAAGGGAGTAAAAGCTTGGAGAGAATAGAGAAGTAGTTAAGAAAAAAAAAGACACAGACCATTGTATTTTAAGCCCTGTGGTTTGACACCGATTGATACTTTTTCGCTGACCGAGGCGGCCGCCTTAACCAAGTACTGTCTGCCCCCGTAACAAAGACCGCACACCACACCATTGTTATGAAGGTCAGTAGTCGAGATAATAATAAATGACATCTTTCTATTTGTTTCAGCGTGAGGCCCGCGGCTCGGTGACGTTCAAGATCGTCCCGTCCTACCGCAGCGCCCCGCCCCCGTGCGAGGTACAAGTAAGCCCCGCCTCTCTCTACCCTTGTCTCGGCATGCTGAGGCGTGCGCCGACCCTCGACTGACCGCTGCTCTCTCTCATACCGCCTTAAAAGTTCGGTCGCAATGTTGGTAGGAGCTTCAAGCTCGGGACAAAGCTTTCTCCTCTTCTGTAATGTTAACTCACTAAGTCGTTAATTTACATATCAATTTTGATTATAGGTCACGTGGACTATATTACTTTCATTACCTCTCCATATTCTCAAAGATTACTTTACTGACATGTTTACCAGTGGTCTCCGAACTTTTTGATAGCTCACCCCTTTATCAGTAATATGTATGGGAAAAATCTGTATTATACATACATATAAAACATATATTTATATATAATTTATATGTGCATTATTTATGTATAGCCTAAATATAACAAAATATAAAGTACATACATAAGTACATATATATACATATATATATGCATATATATAAAATTTACTTTAGATTCTGTTTTATAATTTACAATATGTATAATATATGCCTATATATGTATGATAATTATATATTATATATGTGATATATATGATAATTATATATTATATATATGATCTATATGATAAGTATATATCTATATATATGATAAATATACCCTTCATATACCCTGTTAATTATCTAGCTCTCCTTGCATTATTCCACCATGGTGTAGCTTATAAGATAGTCATAGTATAAGCCGTCAAGGCAAGACTTAAACCATTCAGCTTAAATACACTCTACTTTATATATAGATAATGTAAATAATAGATAACGATAATAATATATAATATGCACATGTACATACTACACTTATGCTATGTACATTTTATATGCAATTATATATGTATGTACGTAGTGCCTATATAATGTACACTCCGTTAACACTGAAAGGGAACAGTCTCTTACTTTGATGGATTACATCAGTGGTCGGCAACCTACAGCCCGTTCAATTATTTTTATCTGGCCCGCAAAAGATTGAGCAAACAAACACGTGTGTTCATAAAAATAGACTAACACCTAATTACTATATGAGAAATTATTAAGTTGAAGTATTAATCACAACTTGTGGATGTGTGTAATGCCAGGCCTCCACCGTGGTTCGGATCCCACGTTAAACTGTAGGTCCTCCATCATTTCATCTCACAATCACACTACCATTTCACATTAGCATAAGAGTGTATAGCCCGAGTGGGTAGTAAGACGAGGTAATAATAATAATAATAATAATAATAATAATAATAATAATAATAGTAAAAATAAAGTTGAAATTTTTAGTCCGATTTTTTTTTTAAACTATGAGCCCTGGGTTACATACACTATGGCCTTATCTTATAAGCTGCACCATAGCGTTACAATTTAAGATAAGGTTGATACCTTTCAGGTTAAATGAAGGGTAAATTTATATGTATAAATTATATTTTGGTAGATTATAAATATATATTGTATATTATAAAATATACTCTGAATAAAAACGGTTAAAATAAGATGATCCAAAGATAACTGAGCCTCTTGTAAGTAAAATAAACACTAATATTGGCATATAAAATACTAATTATGCTTGATTAATATTATTAATGAATCGTTATGCCCATTCCACTTCTGAGACCACTGTCGTAGAGTACATTAGTCTGACAACTTTTTTATTCTAATCAAGACTTGAATAACGTTTTTGTATCATCACTCATTTTACTATCACATTTATTACTTGACAAGCCATTACAAGTACTTCAGGCACAGGCTCATGGTAATTACTATCAAGCAGTGGCGGCTCGTAGCTAAAATTAGTGGGGGTGCTGCTCCAGAAATGTTTTAGCCTTTGTTTTAAAATTGTGTAAAAGAATAAAAATATGTATAAAAGAAAATTGATTCAAGAACTTGATAAAATCTTAACAAAAAACAAGATTTTTTACTTACTTTAACTTAAATTGTCACAGTTCAAGATTGATCTATTAATTTAAAATTGAAATCCATTCTTCTTGTTTTAATTTACGCAAAAAGTTCAATAATTATCTCCTTGATCTTTGGATGACAATTGAGTAAATTTTTCTCCATTGAAAGTACTGCAAGCGCATTCAGGCTTTCTGTTAAATAAAAGAACTGAAAAAAAAATCAAATAAAATAGCTGGAAGCAGAATAATATAACTCTACACTCTTCTACACTTTATCACATTCAAGAATATGGTACACGATTTTTAAGCACAACATACACTGAGTTAAAAAAAACTTCCTTCCACCATCACACCAGAGCCGGCACTGCGATCACAACAGTGCTCTCTCTATCTGACAATCCCAACTTCCTCCCCACCCCTCTTTTATGTGCGCATGCTCACAACAGTCAACACCACTTCGCTGGCACTGGGAAGCGCACAGTTCTATACAAAGATTTTTGTATATTTTTCATAAACTGGGGGATGGCTACTGAAGTACTGACATTAAGCTTAAGGAATATATATTGTACTACAAAAATAAAGAAAGAATTAAAGATAAAAGGACTCATTATATTAAATGTTATCGATAATATCAAGTGGAAATAGGGGGTGCTGCAGTTTCTATATGCGAGCCGCCACTGCATTCAAGAGATAATTACTAAACACATAATACATGGGGATATCAGCCACTTCTCGACTTATTGGAGAGGCGCAGGACTTTGTTAGTGGACTCATCTGCATCTTTTATAAAGCCTGGAAACACATCAGGTTTCACCAAGGAGTATAGACTGTGTCAGAACATTATAAACATGGAAGATTTAAGGTGGGATGGAAGAGAGGGATGTACCTACCACTTTTGATTTTAATTTTAATTTTAACATAATTGAAGGGTAAAAGTGAAAAAAGGGGAAATTCACATTTCACACATTTTCAAGGGCAACAACTTTAATATACCAAACCCCATATGAACTCTAGCAAATACTATTTTTTTAATATAGCAGAAACCTCTTTCAACCTTAATCTTAAGTACATTTGAAAGGTCTCATGATTGTCTAACAGATGGCAGCACTAACTCAATTGGAGTTAAAATTGTACTTTCCTTCTTTTTATCCTGTAACTTTGAATTATAATTTATGTTTTGCGATAAAATCACTTTGAGTTCTGAAACTTAAAATTTACAATTCTAAAATAAATATTGTCGGAAAACTTACACGTTATTTTCATGGCTTGGCGTGTTTTTATTTGTTTTAAGTTTTTTAGTTAAAGCTCCAAAACTTTAATAAATGTGTGAAACTGTTTTATGCCAAGATACAAATATCGTGTAATATACCGAACAATGTTTTATCTTTATCTATAAACTGTTAGTTTCAGTAATCACAGGATTTTTCCCACAAAAAAAAATACTATAAATAATTCAAATAATGTCTGCGCAGTCTTAAGATCTGTCTTTTGTTTTAAAAACATTAAAAAAAGTTTGTTTGGCCAAAATTAATAAATTATTGATTTACTATAAACATTTAGTCTAAATTAGTATGCATAGTAAATTTAACAATTCCTGATAGAATTACTAGATGCATGATAGATATTCAATAAGACTTTCTCTCTTCGTTTAAAATGTTTTTCCTCAAATGCCGCTGTGCTCATAACAAAAATTATTAAATAACTTTTGAAATGAATATTCGGAGAAAATGAAAATAAATTAGTCTACTGAAACAAAATTTCATTCATGTTGGCCTAAAAAGATTATTTTTTTACATAAAAAACTGCAAAAATACAGACTTTAACTCGTGTTTCCTTCCACCTCACCTTAAAATTCAAACCATGACGTAATTTATTTCCTACCTGACTTTCATTGTCCCCTTAAAGCTTGTGAGTGTACCGTCCCCCCCATAAGAAGCAATGAATAAAGCTTGTGTCAGCTTGAGTCGAGGGTCAGCTCCACGTGTCTGAGAGATGTTCTGCCACGTGTGTGTTGTATTGCATGCCACGTGTGTGATGTAGTATTGTTCTCCGCTGTACAGGTGCTATGGGTGTTGTGTGAAACTGGGGGCACAACTTAATATGCTCATATCGAGAGTAGTGTGACTAAATCTATTTCTAAAATATATATACTTTTAAAGGATGTTATGTTTGGTAGGCTAGAATCTAAACGACATTTGAGCATGTGTGTTAGAATCAGGGTTACCACGTGTGAAGCATAACGTAATATATTTAATGACTAGACCCTTAGCCCCCCGCCCCCCCTGCCGCCCACCTCCCGGAATATTATTTTCAACACACATATTGAGGAATCATCACAGACTCTACCATAAATTATGAGTGACTATCGACATTTTTATGAGGAATGAATTAAATTTTCAAGATAAAATATAGCCTATGTTACTCGCTGATAATGTAGCTTTATATTGGTGAAAGAATTTTTAAAATCGGTCCAGTAGTTTTTGAGTTTATCCATTATAAAAAAAAAAAATCAAATCTTTCCTCTTTGTAATATTAGTGTAGATAACGTGTTTAGAATTTATGGATCACAGTTTGAAGGATGTATTGAGCACATTTTCTCACTTTCTCAAACCAGGGTGACAATACCTATTGTGTTTTTAAGTATTTACGATCTTGACATAAAAAAAACTAGCAGTTGAAAACAGGACATTCATACAAGCTTTCCCCGACTCTAGAGGTATAGTTTTTTTAGGCAGTGAAAATGACATTGGCCAATTTTTAGCCAGGGGAATCGACCAAATAGGATGTGCCTTACTTTGTTGCCGGGAGGGTAACAGGAGACCTAGCGGCTGCCATAGGAGCAAAACTCATGGTCAAGTTATCAACCAGAATTGATGTGTGAGAGTCAAACAATGTGTAGGTGACATAATACCTCCTACTAGGCTTTAGTTTAAATCATATAGAATAATAGTAATTCCCTATATGTTAACAATAAATAAATGTCAATAAAACTACTTAAATTAATAACGTTAATATTCATTTTTTTGTTATAGCCTCATAAACTAACACGCAATAATATAACCGCATAATAACGTTGGTAGGATTATAACTATTATGCGTCCAAACAAAGTAAAACGGTGCCGATTTATAGCTAACGCACGAGAATCAAGAACGACCAGGCTGTATACTAAACCGTTCAGGATTCAAACCAAGCACGTCAGGGACAGATACTACGCGTGCTTTCAGGCACACAACTGGAAAACGCAACCATTATTTTTTATCTGAAAAGAAACCCCAAGGAAAATACAAGGAATTTCTACCAAAAAAAACTAAAAAAGTACTGGAATATTTGTAAATTTGGAACATTTATCTAGTAGTCCTTTACATAAAAAAAGCGAACTGAACTACTGAGCCCACTTATATATATATATATATATATATATATATATTTTTTTTTTTTCCTACCTCATTTTTCTCTGAAACANCTGAAACATTGGGTTGCGTAATGACTGCATATATGTTTATTCATAACGGCCAAATACTCTTATAAACACAAATTAAATGATCCCACACTATTCACTTGAATTAAAAATTATTATTATTATTATTATTATTAACACCACGTATTACTACCCGTTTGGATGATACGTCTATGTACTAATTATACTAGTGATTTTAACATTTCTTTAGTAAAATGTTATTTTTCCATGCTCCATGCCCTACTACCCGTCCGTGATGTACACATTTACACTGATAGAGGAGGGATGAGAAAAGTACGATTCAGAGGAAATGTGTCCATATTGACGTAAAGGAGTTTTTAAAATTCATTTCAGTACGTCAGGCCGAGATTTGAACCCCGGATTTCCGTCATTGGATAAACCAGACTAGACGAGTCTGTTGCCTTTATATACTTGCGAGTCTAAGCATAAATGATCATACTGCAAAAATAATCGTGTTTACTCTTACAGTTAAATTTTAGATCCGACACCAAATCTTAGTCGGTAGTGTGTCTGTCTACTGATCCAAGGGTCCCGGGTTCGATTTCCGGTATGGCAGAAAATGTATCATTGGTGATATATGGGTTTACCCGTTCACATTGATAAATTGACGTTCGGGTACTGGATGTTGTGCCTGTCCTAATCTTAAAAACTAGATTTTAAGAAAGATAAAGCTACAACAGGCATAGCAAGCCGGTAATGTAAAAATATATGGCTTGACTGACCCAGCCAGACCACAGGCTGGTAACGGTCATGGATGTAAAAAAAAAAAAAATTAGGATAATAATTGACCTTTTCTATACAACCCGTATGAACTAGAGTATATTTATTTTCATAGCACCGTGTTATTGGTTCCTGTCACAGCATGGATTATCTTCCCACTTATATAAAAACTGGAACATAACCCAGGGAAGGACTGGTCGGTCCCAAGCCTCTTTCATTCATAAATAGCATTGAACCTTTTTTTGTGTGTGTGTAAGCTGAAGTGATGAGTTTGATATTTATGTTTTTATTATCAGTAGATTTCTCTCCAAAGCCATTTAAGCTTTATTATAGATGATTACATTACTATTCAATCCACTTAAAACATCAGCTTCTATTTTCTATTGACATGAGTAAAAATGTTTCTAAATTGATAGACACTAGATGGAATATATATGATCCCTCATCATAAGTTACTTGTGTAGATTACATAGCTAATGACATTCAGTATTCACTAAACAAATACATTTATTTATAGCTTTATAAATTGTTTATAAACGACACCAAGCTACGACAAACGGGATTGTTTTACATTTTAATGCCTTTGCATGTCCTCACGAATTATGTATTGGGTACTCTCAGACCTATTCACTAGAACCTCTGATACAATTTGTACATACAAAAAAATTGTAATTGAATGGATAGCTTTATTTTAGTTTAAATATTCGTTGTAGCCGGGAATTCTTCCTTCAAGGTGGCACAGTTCACCACTGACATTGCTGGAAAGAAAATGCTAAACTATTAAAAGCAAAACCCATACATAGTGTATCAAATTGGGGTAGGAACACAGGTAATCCGGATCAGGTTGATCTAACAGGTTAAAAAAAATTATATAGTACTCTTAATAGCAAGTATTATAATGGTTAGGGGATATAAATTGGAAAGGTAGTTCAGGGGAACTGCATCTGCATAAGCGTAGAGAGAGAATGGGAAAACCAGAGTGAATAATCATATTTAGAAAACTAACTCTAGTGCACTTGGCTCCGAATAAAACCTTGATATACCAGTCTGTTGTGAACATGACGTCAGAGACATTGTGACCACTGGTTCGGATGATGGTTTTAAACCCAAAGAAAAATAAGAATAATTTTTAAAGTTTCCGTTAATTTATCACGTAGTCTACCTCAGTGGTCTTGGGGTAAAGTGCTCACCTCTGGACCCGATGATCCTGGGTTCAAACCCAATTGGGGTCAATGGATGTATCTTGAGCAACAAAAATCCATAACACAACTTCTTTCGAAGGAGGAGTAAAGCCGTCGGTCCCATGTCGATTGTAAAATAACTCTATAAAGAATGCGAAAATTCCTTTTCGGCAAAGTTGATAGGCCCTTTTGAACTCGCTCATAGAAATTCTAGTGTGTGATATGACCAGTCGGTTCAGAAAGTGCTTGTTAAATACCTCAAATAAAATATTTAATAAAAACTTATTACATATTTTAAATGAGATAAAAACATGAAGAGGTGCACTAACCAGATTGTATTTGATGCCTCTAGAATTATTGTAACAACAATGAATATCTCTAAACTTGAGATTAATATGTAAATTGTAATAGTCTGTAATTTGTATTATATGGTATTGGATTGTATTGTATTAATTAATTAATAATAAACTCTCTCAAGTGTCCTATCACTTTTATTACTAGGGGAATTATTATCTCGAAAATATTTTAGAATAATATTTTGTCAAATTATATGTTTTTGAACATATTCATTAAATTTAATGTTATAAAACTAACGATAGTTTTATATATATACACGACATTGATCTAAAAGCAATTTTATGTTCTGTATTCAGAGCCTACTCCAAATAGCTAACGGTTGTCGCAAGTATTAACTTGTCTTAGAGAAATAGATTACTTTTGAACAAAGAGATTCAAGACTAGTAACTTTTCCCATCAGTTGGCTAGCCTGTTGGTCAAAGTTTTTCACTGGGGGGG
>CABEEJ010009555.1:5734-17946 GCA_901482245.1 Timema douglasi
CCCCCCCCACGAAAATGTTAATGATTTTTTTATAACTTGCACCTTCCTCATCCTGGAATAATTATTCTGATCAACAAGTATAACCAGGACGTGTAATAAGACGCGGTTCAATCGAAACATTATGTCAGTGACCACTACGTCCATAGTCTTAGATCCCTCCATCCTAATCAACCAATTTATATTATTTTTCAAAACAAAATTTTATCACGATTAGATTAATAATACCAAATATAATATGTTTGTTCAATTTATTTAAATCCACACCCGGTTTGTTTCATTACCAATGAATGTTATTTAGCCCCGACGGCAGACCTCTAAAAAAACAAAAGGTTAGTTCTTCTTTAATAAATTATGGATTTCTTCGCAGAAAAAAGAATACATTACAAAACTAATTTTCTTTAGTTCTTGACGAAACACTAGATTAATATTAAAGTTGTTTTATACCACATTTGCTGTTAAATGTACCTTCACTTATTTTTAATCTTCTTCTTTCTTACCCGCCTCGGTGGCGTAGTTGGCTAACGCGCTTGTCGTGTTGAACTTGACTGTTGAGGACTGGGAGATCGAGGTTCGAATATCGGTCGGGTGAACTGAGGCTGGTTTTTCCTAAATGGTTTTCCACTCTCCCTCCACGCAAATGCGGGTTCACTTCCTCTAATTCAAACTTCCTCTAATTCAACCTTCCCAATTCCTAATCCACTAGAGTAATTAGTACTTAAAGCGTATAACCAGAACGGGTAGTAAGACGCGGTGCTAAATATTATTATTATATTCTTCTTTCTTGAATCTAAACTTTACGAAGTATTAATGGCGCTATAACACAACATTTACTATGATGATTTTTTTGTTTTTCTTATATCATACAAGTTATTTACTGTCGAAAATATTTCTGGATAATAAATCTCATTTTTATTTATTCACTTTTATTTTCTCTTGTGGCTTTTACTTCAAAGTTGTGAAATTAAAAAAAGTTAACTTCTTTTTATAAATCTTATGTTTATTTAAATTTCATCACTATAACTACTGTCCCACCCCCCACTACCTTAAACAAATGTTTCGTTCTGTCTAACATGACGGTGCCCTCTTATTTCATAATACGATGCACATTGCGCATACACCATAAACAGCTTGAAACCAGGCCATACATACAGAGCGTATTTTAATTGGTGTCAAGTATTCTAGGGACGTATTCCTACTGACCAAACACTAATAAAGCTCATAAAAAACGTAGTTCTAGAAACACCTAGTTTCTGAGGTAAGAGGAAATTTTCTGTTCAATTGATAAACAATCCGACAGAAGATAATGTGCGATTCAACAAGACAAATTAAGCAAAAATAAGCAAAAATACAAGAAGACAATACATTGATCCTGCGTTCCATGCTATGTCATATCTTTGGAATACAATTGAATTGTTACCTGTTATGATAAGGCCTCTTAAAACCTCAACGTCAGTCATAGGAGTTGAGTAAACAATGGTCTTTAAATGTCCATGAAGATATAATCCATAATGGGTAAAACCTGATCGAGCAGGCCTTTCAAAGGATCCCCCATGACTAATCAATCTTTGAGGAAAACCTTCAATAACTTTTAAACCATGTGTTTATTACTGTTCCTTGGATGGGAATACGTCCCTAGAATGTATAAAACCGATTATAAAAACACACTGAATATTATTGTGTAGTGTCTAATGATGCATTGTCTTCCGGTCCATCAATTTCAATATAATTTAAAATTAATGAAAGAAAAAGCTTGACTCTGATCATAATTGTCAAAGAAAGCTTGCCTTTAATACACACCTCACCAAATATAGTGATAGAATATAATTAATAATAATATTCTGGATCAATATTCCTTATATAAAATTAAAATAATATCCTGTTTAAAACTACTTAAAGGTAAGGCTGAGATAGAATACTCTGGAAAAAACTATAACAAAATATAGAAAAATTGTGGATTTAATGAATTAGACAGTTTCAAGATTGGTAGATATATTAACCCTTTGTTGCCCAGCTATAAGGTAAAATGTATAGTCCTTTGTTGACCAATGGTACTTTTAGGTACCACCTTCTTTTAGACCATATAATAAATTACTTGGCAATTATGTCAACACAAGGGCCCGTTGGTACTTCTAAGTACCTTCTTCCTTCACAAATTTTTTTTTTTTATCACATTGAACATACTCTGTAGAAACAGAAAGTTGTTTTATTATTGATAGTGTCATGCTATGACTTCATGTATTGGTTTATCTTTTCGTAAATTTATTTATGAGTGCTATGGCTAGAAATTTAAATATTATATATAAGCATTGTGTTTAGTTATATATTAGGATATTCCAGTGATATTTTTAGAAGTATAGCAGTGAACATATTTGATTTATTTGGTTATAAATGTAGTGGACTGAGAAGTACCAATGGGCTACTAGAAGTGTTTAGGATATATTTTGAATTGGACTTATAAGTACCGTTGGGCTACTAATAATTAACGTAAAACAAAAACAAGTAAGTCCCCCTTTTCAATATTAGTTATATTGTTATAAAATATATGCAATTGAAAACAATTGTAAAACACTTTTTCATGCTAGGTTTACTCTATAGGCCTAATATAGGTTATGGCAGACAAGAAATTGAACACGTGTAAGCCTATTGTTTCTGACAAACAAATTCTAGATATTTTGTGGGACGAGCTTCCAGAGGACAATAATCCTGACACTGATATTGAATCTGATGATGATTTGGATAGTGAACAAAATGATGATGTTGAGGATATTCCTAGAGATATTTCTACTGGAAACACATTTGATGACATTTTCCTGACTGAATTGTCAAAACAGCATGAAAGTACAGATACTATTCTCAGCCATCAACGAGTTCACAGACAAATAATCATCTGCATAGATCAGTTGATGTTGACATAATCAATACTATTCCCCTTCCAGAGCCAATTAATACTAATACATATAAAAAGTATTTCAGAATTGTATTTATATTCAAGTAATTATATTATTCTTTATTCCATGTAGGTTAGTATATGTTTGTAACTTAGAGTCTGTATAGCCCAACGGTACTTGCAAGTACCATAGCCTGAAATAATTGAAATATACAAATTTTGCTAAAAAGGAAAATATATGTGTATTGTATGAGTCTAGTAGACCACAAAATCATATAGTTAGCTTTAAAAAATTGTACCATAACTTTGGTGGGCAATAACATGTAAGAAAGTTAATGGTACTTAAAAGTACCTTCTCTCAACAAAGGGTTAAGTGACATTAAAATTCAAAAAGATTTGTTACAATTTGCTTCTAATGAGCAAAAAATTGTCAAATATGAAATTTTTAAATACTCGTAGATTAACATGGCATCATCAACAGAACTAAAACATAAGTTGACGACAAGTCTAAAATACAAGTATTACATGTTAAAAATGTGTTACAAAACAAAGATACCGTAAAGTTAAGTAAAGTTTGAAGTTCAATTATGTTGTAAATAAAAATTATAAAATTAGACTTTATAGGTTAACATCTGCCATTTGAAATTTAAATAAAGTGATCATGTGTTCTTGTTACAAATATTTTAAAGAATATAATATATAGTGGATCATAAACAAGATTTTAAATCAAATATTTTAGGTTAAGCAATTATTAATTTTTAAAGTGATGTATAAAATCTAAGCCTTATCTTTTTCCAAATCCCAGTACTCCTTGTGATATCAGCAATCGAAAGATGCCGAGTTATATTCTTACAACATGTTTCGGTATTTAATATACCATAACCATGGACACTGCAAAATTAAATTAAAGAACATGACAAAATTTGAAATATATGTAATCCAAAAGTCTTGATAATTGCCGTTATATTAATGAATTGTTAAATACAATTAATAAATAAACTCACCAAGTCATTGTGAGACACAAGTGGTGTGGATACGACTGCAAGATGTTAACTAATTAGGTGTGACAACCTTTTAGAAAACATTCTATAAGAATCTTCCGTAAGGAGTGTAGAATATGATAAAGGTTCAGACTTAGATATTATATCAATAATTAAATGGATGGGCTTAAATTAAGAATAAAATAAATTGTGATATTTGAATTATGTTTGAACTTTATAAAAAGTTAAGTTTCTTGGTATGCATATTAATTGTAACATGTACTACAATAAGAGTAAAATGGAGTAAGCTAAAAACATTACATACATATTATTGAATGACAATGATTTATAAGTCAAATCATAATCCAACAATTAATAAAACATTGGTTTACTGAGATAATTAAAATATAGTGTAGAAGTGTGAATCAATTACAAATGAACACATTGAATGAAACAATATACTATAACTGACCACTTAATTTTGAGTGAAAGTAAAAACTAAACATACAATACATAAATAGTTAAGTTTAAATGGAGTTAAAATATAGAAACGATTTAAAACAAAAGTTAAATGAGTTTAAAAAGTTGATGTTTCAGAAAGCAAACTTAGTATTTTTACAGTTATCTAAACCTTATCTGGAAAATGTTTGTCCTTTTACTCCTCTTTTCCGTGTTCCTATATTTCTGTTAGTTACGGGAACTCTATTTGTACATGTTTCGATGCTGGTATTAACGCACCATAATCATGGAGCTGAAATTAAAATTAAAGACTTGTTAGTTATACCAAGAAGGATCAAATTATGTTTAGTGGTTACCTCACAATTAAAGTGTAGATATTTCAGTTGGGATTTTTCTGGGTGCCATGCATTTAGATGTGTCCTTTTTAAAATAGACAATGTCGATGTGTTTGCAGAAGTATTGTCAGTATGTCTCTAACAACTATTGTGACAATCATTTAACCATTTTATTCAAATTTTTCACTGAGGATCTCTTTGCAAATCCACTTAGTTATATTAAGGTGTCTTCATATAATTCTTATAAAAATAATAGACTCCAGTGCCAAAAGCAAGGTATTTCTGTTTAGGAACGCCCAGAGTAGTGAAGGGTATATACCGTACACCCGAATTACACAGTGTTACTATGTGATAATGCGGCTCTTACAAGGGAAGCATGGCAGAAGACATTGCGGGTTGAATCAGAACAGAGCAATCGGTATAAAATGTGTACTTCAATGAAAATATTTTAATTCAGGCTAGAATGAACTCAACCATATTGCTAGGTATCTCTCGGACCAAAGCAATATAAAATTGGGTCTTCTTCCACCTGAAAGTGTGTAATTATGTATATTCTCTAGGTACTTATCAAACGAAAAGCAAACTTTGAATGTAAACCGGCCTCTATTGAACACAGAACAACAACATAACGTGGATATAGAAGTATTATACCGTGTTCGAGACCAAGTAAAAAGAGTGTTCTCTTAAGATGCACCCAAAGATAAAGGTGTATTATTATAATTAATTTATTGTTGGAAAAGCTCAGGTTTGAAGCATGTATTGCCTTTGCAGTGGCGCCACTTGTTATAATGGGAAAAGACAGAAACTAATACACTTAAGTTGCCTAACCATATTTTTCATACAACCAAATTGTCGTGCAACATACCGAAGCAGAATTTCACATCAAAATAACTGAAACAAATATTTCTTATCATATGTAATGAGAGTAAAATGTCACATAAGACCTCAATTAAAAATCTAGATAGATCTCTGAGGTATCTCAGAAACAAAAATGTGCTCATAGGAGGCGTCACCGTATTGATTTCAGGAAACTTCCGGCAAACTTTTCTGGTAATCCCAAGTCACTGAAGCTGAAGGGGTAAACGCCTGACTTAAGGTTTCTACAAACACATATACATTAATAAACTTTCCCTCTCAACCAACATATTCCTGTACGAACACTATAAATATACTTATTTGTCGATATAGTGATGAAACTATGCAATGGAGTCTTTGCAACGTACAAAAGCATGGAGTCCTTGGATAACTACCAGACATGCGTCGTGGTCAAAGATATACAGGATTTAGTACCTTTTATTATTTACAATATAAGTCTTTTGCAAAACCAGTGTCTATCTTGGTTCCAGGGAACAAACTTTTCTGGCTAATCTGATAGTATAATTAATCACTGTATTTTATACCAGTTTGAAGCACCCCTCCTTTAAACGTCCATAGGAACTATTATCTATAATATTTTATATTACTTTAGTCCATTTGGCTTACCGCTCCATCCTCTTTAATTAAATTCGATTTTGTTTCATAATTTGAGCCAACCTGAACTTTGTAATGATCACAGGCTACATGTAAATAATCTGAAAAGCTTTATCATAGAGGAGACTGTTATGATGGGTTACACTACGGGAGAATGGGTCTTGATACGAATAATAATCATGATTCCATTAGGCCCACCCATCTAGCTTAGATGCATGTAATTGTATATAAAAGTTTGCCATATGATGACCATCAACAAAGTGCAAAGATAAATCATGAAGGTCAAAGGTGTTGATTTCCACGATAAATGTTTCTCATATGGACAATTATATGCTGTGTGTTCCCCTTGTAGTTCTCACAGCAGCCTGTAAATGCTCGATCATGATAGTTAAGCCACTAACCCTATTTACAAAGAGGCCTTTTCCTAAATTTTGTTACTGTTTTCCTTCAATTAATACTAATATTCTGTGTGTATAATTTTAAAACCGATATATTTATATTACATTTTTTTATTCTGAATATACATCTTTTATCACCTATAATGCTTTCATCATTGTCATTCTAACTAATATTTTGCGTGATTTCTTCTCTTTGCGGGAAATAAAATACGGGATTAGAAACGTTATTATTTTGATATTTTTTTTAAAAAAACTTGCATTAATGCGAGATAAGCTGTTGACAAATACAGTACATTGAGTTAATTTAGAGGCAGCTAAACAATTTTATTTATAGTAGCTCATCTTAATAATCGAATGGGCTATCCACCTATAACCACGCTATTGAGGTATTGTTAGGGAAGCTAGATTTGTGTGGAAATTTATCTGAATTTGCATAGAGAGAGAAGGATAACAATTAGGAAATTATCTTATAGAAATGTGGAATCTCGTCAACAAAATTGAACAATTCTGCAAACAACGTGGGACTAAGGCTAATAAATAGATAGTAGACCGTTATCGTAAACTGTTTATCGTATGGTCTACATGCTAAGAAGACTTCATATGGAGACACTTCTGAGGTTCTCCGGTGTATATTCGATGACATCCCACTAAGCTCTGGATGTCACGCTGGGTATAGATCTACTGGGCCTGGCGGTAGGATGGAGTGGCAAGACAACTGGATAGGAATAGAACGTGGTAGGTGGGCCTTTGACATGTAGTCGACTGTAGAGGACCGTCTGAGGCTCAAACACCTGCAACCTACCCGGGGACTGTGCACTACATGACAGGACATGTGGCAAAGCACCTCTCCATGGCGATGTATAGAAAATTATGAGATATTGTGATAGTGGAGGTGAGGTAACAGCTGATCACGTTGTTTGAGAATGTGGTAGCACCCAACGTCTGAGGAACCATCAAAATCCCATACTTCGTATATATGTATAGAAGAGGAAGAAGAAATGTTAGGGAGGACGAGGACAATGGTTGAGAGGACCACCAACACGTAACCGTTTATGAACAGAGGGGAGATCTGGAAGCCACAGACCATCTATTAACAAAGACAGTAAGCTACGAAGTGCTGAAATAATCAAGGATCTCACTGTCTCTAGGTTTCCTGGAGAGGTCTTCCAAGGAAAAGTGTCGGAAGCAGGAATTCTAGGGACAGCAATGACCCTTACGTCTGGAACATGTCCCCGACAGGCCGGGCGTTAGTAAAACCATACCAAATTTGAAACAAGTCTGCAAAGGATGTCTGGATCGAAACACTTGGCAAAAAGTGTAATCCAAGATAGGCAATGGTGGTAGACCAAGGCATCAAATGTTCTAAAGTTTGGCTGCTTAGCAGTCAACCAGTTTGAACAAACAAAACAGCACAGCACCATGAATAAAAGCAATCATATGTCAACCAGAAAACATAATGTGATATACCTCGTGTAAATGCATAACGATACATCAGGATTTGATATATTTCATTTGGTTGGATTATTACATAGTATTTATAATTAATGAGACTCGCTCCTATGTAGAGATAGAAATGAATAGAATAACAATAAATAAATATTATATAGTAAAATAGGAATTGACATATAGTAGCTATACGAAAAATAATTACAATAATATCATTAGTCTATTATGCTTTGGAAAATGATTTAAAAGTTATTTATATATAATTTAATTAACTCTATTTCAGTTTGAAAATAAATGGTATGGAACTTTGCATGGTCTTTCTCAGTACATTGTTTGAAAATGGAGATATTTACTCAAAATTTATAATATATGGAAAAACGAAATAATATATACTAGCAAATCCGAGCAGAGATTGCGTTATACTTACGTCAAACATTATTGGAAGCCAGGTTTCAAATTTTATAATCTTATTTTTAAATTATTTAAGTCCTCATTTGTATATTTGGACCAATAAAAAAGATCGATACTGGAGCCACAATGATCAACCTTCGATTTGACTTTCAGTCAAAATTTTGAAATGTTATTAGAAGTTGGACATCTTACGATCATCGCATTGCTATTAAATGCTTCATTTAAAAACGTAGACCAATAAAAAATTAAATATTGACTATTGAGTCAAAAATCATAAAGATATATCATTGATATACAAATAATTTTCCCAAGAGGTCAAAGGAAAAAGAACATCAACTTTTGTACTTCTTACTTACACCATGGCATTAGAGAATTATTGCATTAAAACATAAGTAATATATCTGTACATCTAAAGCTTATTAATTTATTTGTCAATATCCCAGAAATTATTATTATTATAAAGATATATTTTGAATAACACTTTTTTATTTGAAATAGTACTACAATTTTGCAATGCTAAGTTACTTAGTATCTCAAATAGTTGCAGAGATACAAAAATTTCCGTTTTTCTCAAATGCCCCAGAACCATTTTCATGGGCAAATGCAAGTAGCCATTTTATTTACAAACTTAATCAACTCTTAGACATGGATTTTAATCAAAATTGTTATAGCCGATTTTGAAGATTTATTTTTTGATCTTTCTTACCTCTATTAAACTACTGTCAAACTTCGGGTTGAACAGGAACATAGACAGATGGCATTGTATAAACCAATTCCAGTATTCGGGGGGTCATGAACATTTGGAGTTAGATTTTTTTGACCATCGTAAAACTTAACCTTAAGTTTAAAAAAAAATATTTGCCTATAGCTTGAAAATTATTGGTTTTATAAAAATATGTTTCAAATAAAATATTTTTATTATAAATAGAACTACATATTTTCAATGATAAGTAATTTCATATCTCAAAGAATTACAGAGTTATGATAAAAAAAAATTAGAATTTACGTATCAGACCGGAACTCTTAAACTCATTTTGACGAAAGATTTAGAATAGCAATTTTGTTTGTAATATAAAACTGTTAGTGCTGATTTTGATTAAATCGAATTTTTCTCTTTTTATACTAAAAAAACTACCTTTGATTTTAGGGATGGATATCAATTTCCAAAATCTTGTCAGGAAAACTCTATTAAAGCCCTAGATAAAAAGTTTTAACCTGATCGGTAAAGTACTTTATGATCTACTCCAAGGTATAGACAAACAGACAGTCAGACAAGCGGCATTGTGAAAATTACTTTTGGGTTTCAGAGGCTCATGAAACGTCAACATTTATCAAATTCTCGAGTTTAATTTTCTTGAAGATCACAATTATTCCTCTACCTGTAAGATAGTGAAAAAATAGTACAAATTTTAATAATATTATATTACATTAAAACACATCCAAAATAAATTAACAATTAAACGGTGGAGATTATCAAAAAATTAGCTACATTATCAAAATAACCAAAGAAACTAGAATAAAGGTATTGTCAACTTTGATTGCTTAACATTTCTATTGGACTAGCCTAATGTGAAACCTGGAGTACTTGGGATGAAACATCATCAAATATTAAAGGGTATCAGGTATTGAACGATACAAACCAACAAAAGAGATGTTTTGTTGAAAAACAACAACTGGAAAGTGAAAAACAATTTCTTCTGCTAAAGACTGAAATGATTTACAACCTCTAAAGGATACTCACTCTATGAGTATATAATACAGACATACAAAACCTGATTCGAGAAACGGAAGACAAAACTTTACACATAAAGGATCTCAGGAGACATGAGCAGGTAACAACTCAACTACATCCTTTTAAACAGATATTAAATAACGGAGTGAAGGATGTCAAGACATTTCCAGGTACAAACATAGGCTCATACCACAACATTTTGGTGGTATATATGGAAACAAGACTGAAGAGGAACAGGTCTATGAGCAAGCAAAGACTGAGGTGGGACTTAAAATATTAAGAATAAAACGTGACACTGTAAGAAATGCAATAGAATAAATGTAAGTGAGGTAATAGAAGAGAGTATAAGTGTTGAAGTGAAGTGGAATTGGGCTAAGAAAATTTTGGAAGTTACTAAATTACAATACTGAAAAAGCAAAAGGGACTGCACAATAGCCCTAGGTAGCAATATAAATGCTTCAGAAAATGGAAGAAACAAATATATGGAAAAGTGTCAACCAATGAGTCTAGATGAAGCTTAGCAACGAGCTAAGGAAATAAACAGACAAATCAAGGAAATACTATATAGAGAAGACATGCGGTCAGATTATAGAACTATAAAGAAGAAGAAGTTATGATCTCTTGTACTAGAAAATAAAGGAACTGAAAGGAAATGAAAACAAAGGTTTGGGGAAAAGAAGAATATAAAAACTCCAAAGTCATAGGCTGACGAATCATAAAGAGGTTCTTAAGATTTGGGAAATATATTTAAAAAGAACTGTACGACAAGGAAGATCAAGTAGGGAGACTGTCAATTGAAGCCGAAGACAAGGTAAAGTAATTCGAAAAAGACCCAAAATTTTAGAGAGTGAAGTGGAGAGAATCATAAATACCATGCAATAAAGTAAATCTCCTAAGGATGGTGAAATATCACGTTACCTTCTGAAGGAACTTGAACACCACAGAGTAATGGCTCTGACAAAACCTATAAATAAGGTATACACACCAGGAGAATATCCCAAGGCTTTTCTATACTTAATCTAGGTGGCTCTAAAGAAGAAGAAACCAGCCAAATATTGTAGTGACCAAAGGAATATAAGCCTCATCTTTCATGTGGGAAGATCGTGTAAGAAATACACAACATGCGACTGAAACATAAAATATAAAGTGTGATTTTAAAAGACCAATTTAGATTCCTCATAGCAAAATGAAGCATACATGTCATCAAGATGCTGAGAGTAATTTCAGAGACAGTGCTGGAAGTCAAGAAAGAAGTGTACATAGGTTTCATTTACAGACAAAAAGTATTCGATTGATTGAAGGGAAAGAAAATTATGGAAATACTCAAGAATATTAGCATAGACTGGAGGGGCATACGGTTTATTGCGAACCTGTACCTGGGACAATGATTTACGGTTAGTTTGAATGACAGCGTAGATATAGGAAGAGGAGAAATTCAGGGACGTTGTTTGTCACACAGTCTGTTAAAATTGTAATGTGAGTAGCTGGTTAGAGAAGCTCTGGAGTGAAGTGGAAATTTAAGGATAGTAGGACGCGTCATGAACACATTAAATACTCAGATGTTATATCATTTCTGTAAAAGAATAAATACGAGTCTCAGGAAATGAGGAAACTGCTGTTAGATTAAAGAAGGAAATATGACACAGAGATTGATATTGAGAAGTCAAAAGTGATGGGTTTTTCAAAAATAAAAAATAGCCACTGAAATTACAAATTGGAAAAAAGATTTGGAAAACATAGAGAAGTTTTTTAAGTACCTGTGAAGTCTGCTGATAAAGGATGTCTACTGTATCAAGGAAATTAATCAGAGGATTATCATGACCAAGAAGAGGTTAAGTCTGATTAAATGCTACAATTGTTTAATCGCGCTGTATGGAGCAGAAACTTAGATTATCGGGAATATGGAAAATAAATACTTGGAGAGCTTTGATGTATGGTGTTGTACGTAGAGAACTTGATAAGATCGGGTGGACAGATAGTCTAATAAGTTATGAAGTCATAAAATGTTTGTGTGAGAAGATAACCATATTGGATGTAATTATTTAGTACAAAGCATGATATAGGCCAGTAGCCCTCTGGCCCTACCGCTCCACT